>ML675742.1:3503141-3618238 GCA_007922155.1 Mesoclemmys tuberculata
GAGGGCAGTCTCCCTCCGGGACCAGAGGCCCTGTGTGGTCAGACCACCAGTGATATGGGCTCCCTACCCCAGGTCTGAGGCGTCCGTGATCAGAGTGATCGAGGGGGTGGGTGCCCTGAAGGGAATTCCCTTCAACACGATCCCGGGGTCCAGCCACCAGTTCAGCGACCCCAACACCGCGGGGGGGACTGTTACCACCCTGTTCAGGGCATGCCTGCTGGGCATGTACACCTTCTTCAACCAGCTCTGGAGGGGCCTGAGTCTGAGGCAGGCCAGCCCCACTACATAAGTGCAGGAAGCCATGTGGCTTAACAGCCATAGGCACTGCCTGGCTGCTGTCGTGGGACATCTCTGGAGTTGCGATATTATCGCCGCCATGGCCTCGAACCTCGAGCGTGGGAGGGAGGCTTTGGCCCGCACCGAGTTTAGGTGGGCCCCTATGAACTCTATGCTCTGCACTGGATAAAATGTTGACTTCTGCTCGTTTATGAGCAGCCCCAGGGTATGGCATGTGGTCTGGACGAGGGAGACCGCCTCGCGCACCTGCGACTTGGTCTTGCCCCTTATCAGCCAGTCGTCCAGGTATGGGAAGATTTGGACCCCCTGCGCCTCAGGGAGGCCGCCACCACTGCCATACACTTCGTGAACACCCTGGGGGAAGAGGCCAGGCCAAAGGGGAGGACCGTAAATTGGTAGTGGCCACCAGCTACCGTAAACCTTAGGAATTTCCTGTGGGCGGGAAGGATGGAGACGTGAAAGTACGCATCCTTCAGGTCGAGGGCGGCGAACCAGTCCCCTGGGTTCAGTACTGGGATGATGGACGCTAGGGAGACCATGCGGAATTTGAGCTTTTTTATGAACCTGTTGAATTTGCGCAGGTCCAGTATAGGCCTGAGGCCTCCTTTTGCCTTGGGGACGAGGAAATACCTTGAGCAGAATCCCCTCCCCACCTCGAGTGGTGGAACCACTTCTATGGCTCCTTTGAGAAGGAGAGTGTGAACCTCCTGGCGGAGTACATGCTCGTGAGATGGGTCCCTGAAAAGGGACGGGGGGGGAGTGGGGGGGGGGTAGCCAGCAGCTGAAGGGCATAGCCCCAGCGGATGGTGCTGGGGACCCATTGGTCCGACGTTATCTCCCGCCACAGGCTGATGTACGGTCTTAGCCTGTCCCGGAAAGGCAGGGGGGTGGCCCAAGGAACGTAAAGGGATGCCACCCTCGGACGCAATGTCAGAATTGTCTTTTGCCCTTGGGGCCCCGGGAGGGACCCTTGAAGGAAGACGAGGAGGTCGCAGGACGGTTGCGCCGCCCTGCGCCCCTGTTTCTGTCCAGACCCCTGGGAGGGGGGATGGGCCTAGGCGGCGGCCTAGTTTGCTGCTGGTGCCGCTGTGGCGGTTGTTGCGGCTGTTGGCGGGCTTGCAGTCTTGCCGCCTGGGGTGTGTAGAGGCCCAAGGAGCGTAGCGTCGTCCTTGAGTCCTTCAGGGCGTGCAGCTTCTCGTCCATCCTCTCCGAGAAGAGGGCGGCTCCATTACACGGCAGGTCTTGAATGGAGTGCTGCACCTCCTGTGACAGGTCAGTAGATTGCAGCCACGCTGCCTGCCGCATAGCGACAGCGGAGGCCATAGCCCTGCTGGCCGTGTCCGCAGCGTCAGACGCAGTTTGCAAGGCTGCACTAGCTACTGTCACACCTTCCTCCAGGACCATGGCAAAGTCGGCGGCCTGGTCTGGAGGCAGGGACTCCGTGAACCTTTTCAAGGAGTCCCACAAGTTAAGGTTATATCTGCCCAGGAGAGCCTGATGGTTGGCTACCCTGAACTGGAGCGCCCCTGTGGAGTAGACCTTCCTGCCGAAAAGGTCTAGTCTCCTGCCCTCTCTGTTTTTAGGGGAGGCGCTCTGGGAACCCTGCCTGTCTTTCTGGTTGGCAGCCTCTACCACCAAGGTGCCCGCGGCAGGGTGTGCATATAAGTATTCATGCCCCTCGGCTGGCACATAATACTTCTTCTCAGCGCCCTTAGACGTGGGGGCGACCGAGGCAAGGGTCTGCCATACTGCTTTGGCTAGGCGTAGGACCCTGTCGTGAATGGGGAGGGCTACTCTGGAAGGGCCTTGGGTCCCCACCCGGCCGAAGAGGGGGTCCACCTCTTCCTCTAGAACCTTGACCTGTAAGTCTAGGTTCGAGGCCACCCGTTTCAGGAGTTCTTGGTGGGCCTTAACGTCAATGAGTGGGGCCCCTTGGTCCCTTATGGCCGCCTCGTCTGGGGACGACGAGTAAGACGGGTGGCGGGGTCCTGTGGAGGGGCCCTCCCCAGGGTCCTCCTCGGAGGAGGAAAAGGAGTGGTCACCCTCCTGCACCGAGGGTGCCTGCTAGGAATGGGTGACCGAGGCAGGGGCCGGCATAGTTCCCTGCCCCATCTGAGCCGCCCATTGGGCCCACATTGGCCACTACCAGGGTCCTTGGGTCCAACTCAGAGGCAGCGTCGGTGCCGAGGGCAACTGCCGAGGGCGCTGCTGCAGGCGGTGTCGGCACCGCGGGGAGAGGTACCTGCGGCACTGGGGTCTGCGGTACCGGGGGTTGCGGTGCCGGCTGCGCCGGTGCCGGTTGCGGTGCCGGCGAGGGTTCTTGCTCCTGGTGGCGGGTCCGGGATCCCGAGCCAGGAGTGCGGGGAAGGCGGCGACGGAGCCGGGAGGAGACGCTCCGTGGCTCACTAGATGAAGAGTCGGAGGAGCGACGTCATCTGACTCGTCTGTGAGGCGATCCCGAAGACGATGATGGAGATCTGCGCCGGGGCGGAGAAGCCTTTCGCAGCCTCTTCCTCGGTGCCGGGGAACGGTGCCGAGCACGCCGGCTCGGTGCCGGGCTGGAGCTGGATCCGGAGCTGGAGCAGCGTCGGGAGCGGTGCCGTGAGTCCTCCGATGACGAAGGGGGAGAGGAGCCTCCGGGCTCGGTCCTCCGGCGTCGGGCGATGGTGATGGTGGGCAGCTGGATGTCCGGTGCCGATGCCGCCCACCCTTTGGGGACACCCAACACGGGTTTGCCCCGGAAAACAGGCTCTGGACCCCTCGCGCGAGAGGGTGCCAGAGGCGTGGGCAGGATCATCAAGACACGTGCCACCTCGAACGCCTCCGGTGTCGAAGAAGCCTGTAAGGTAGGTCCCTCGCTCACGGGAGTCGGGGAGACCTCCTTGGTCGGTGCCGGGGTCGGGAGCCGGTCCAGGGGGCGCACCTCTGAGCTCGACCCCGGCCGCTCCTGCGGTGCAGGGGAGCTCTCCACAAGCGGGCGGCGCTTCTTTTTCTTCGGCACCGTGCTCCCCGGTGCCAGAGGTGCGCTCCGCACCGAGGACACACACGGTGCCGTGGTGGACCGCGTGGGCTCGGACGCCGGGCTGAGCGCGGTCTCCATTAGCAAAGCCTTCAGCCTCACTTCTCGGTCCTTTTGAGTCCGAGGCTTGAAGGACTTACATATTTTACATCGGTCTCGCCGATGTTGTTCCCCCAGACACCGTAAACAACGGTCGTGGGGGTCGCTAGCTGGGAAAGCCTTCCCGCAGCTAGCGCATGGCTTGAAGCCGGACGCGCCGGGCATGGCCGTGGGCATCCGAGCCCTAAAGCTCCCTAACTAAACTACAAAAACCCCGCTAACTGAAAAACTAACTTAGTTCGGGGCGAACTACTAACTAAATACTCACTTTTAAGGCGAAAGAAAAAACCTGAGAAGAGCAGGGTTAGTTCTCGACCGACTGTCACGGGCGGAAAGAAGGAACTGAAGAGGGGAGGGGCCAGCAGCGACGGTTGTGCCGCCGCATGGCGGCGACACTACGGGGTCTCTGGACCGGCCCCTGCAGGGACTGCTGGTAAGAGTTCTCCGATTGGCCGTGCACGAGGGCGCGCACACACCTAAGTGGAATGCATATGAGCAACCACTGGAAGGAGAAGTCCAATGTTTTTTCCCAGCAAGAGTAATTATAAGGAAGCAGCTGCATTCGTGCATCATAGCATAGCTGCATAGCATAGCTGCATTCATGTGTATAGCGTAGGTGAGGACTCATTAACCTCAAGGGTATGTGAACATTATAAACAGTCTTCCACTGCCCTGCATAGCACTGATTCAGCACAAGGGGGCTGTCACTCTTCAGCAGGAAAGGAGAGTGCTCTCTCCCCTCAGGCCGTGCTAGTGATTTACAACTAGCCCCTAGAGAGAGAAGTGACACCCATCTGCTGCAGAGACTGAAGGCTAGAGCACAGAAGCTTGCTGTGCAGCTCCCCAGCACAAAACCACTTTGCCGTCTTACCCAAGGCACTAATGGCATTTTATAAACACTGATTGTCACGGTACTCCTCTGGGACGGGTAACTATTATCCCCATTTTTACAAATGAGGCACAGACCGAGAAAGCGACTTGCCCAAGATCACCTAACGTGGAAGAACTAGACCAGAATGCCAGAGTCCTGCTAGAGCTAATTGCGCATAGTCACTAAGCTATGCCACCTCTTGTTATTCCACTGATGAGGGGATTGGGAAGGGAATTCCTCTGCCGAATTTTAAAAGCTCACTCCTGTCTCTGCCCTTACCATTTCTTTCCAAGTCCACTTCTTTGGCATGGCAATAGGGGTTCTCTGCTTTTTGTTTTCAAATGAATAGGCAGATTTTATATTTTACTATGTTTTTGACCCTACAAACACATAGATGCCTAATGTCAAGACTCGATATCTTCCTGAAAAGAGATGTGCTAGCTCAGCCAGGTTGAGCCAGGTGAAATTCAATGGCCTGTTAGGTGGGAGTCCTAACTACATGATCATAACCACCTCCTCTTGCCTTATAATCTATTAACTGTAAGCACAAGTCGCCCTCCTGGAAGAGAGGAAGCATGGCCCAATGGTTAGGGCAGTAGCCTAGAACTTGGGAGCTCTGGGTCAATTCCCTGCTTCACCACACACTTCGTGTGTGGGCTTGGGCAAGTCACTTAGCCTCTTTATGCCTCAGTTCCCCATCTGTACAATGGGGATAATAGCATTGTCCTACCTCACAGTAGCCTTGTGAGGATATGCACATTAAGCATTGTGAGGTGATCCAATATTATGGTGATACAGGTGTGGGGGAGAACAGGTAAATACCTGAGAGAGATGGAGATAGACGGCCATGGAAGTCAACAGCATGACTGGATGTCAATGCAATTCTTCATGTGCTTTAAATTAAGCATGTGCATTAGTGTTTGCAAAATCTAGGCCTGTGCCATTAGAGAGTTAAATTATATTCTGACATTTTCTGGAAGCCAAGCCTACGTCACCGGCTACATTTCTTCCCCTCTCTCCTACCAAATGAAACAAAACTGGATTTTTCCACTCTCAGTTTTATTATAAAAATCAACATTTTATTTGTTACAACTCGGTTTATAGTAATAATTGAAAAGGGATTTTTGTACAAGGTTTATACATAGCTTACAAGTAAAGCACTTTATTTTACAAAAAAAAGTTAGTGAATGAATGGATAGGGTTGACCAAATGTTGGCCATTATAATATAAATACATCCTTGCAAAGCACCATCGTACCGCAGTCGATGAACAAGAGACACCAGCTGGCTTTAAGACAATGACAAGACAATGATTAAAGCTTACAAATAAAAAGAAGAAAAAATCTGAAAGCACACCAGATCCTTCACTTGCAAACAAGGCCAGTTCATCTTAAGCCTGGTGATATCCTCTTTACAACAGACGCTTTTTCTCTTATTGACTCCACTGTTTGGCTTAAGGCTAGAGCAGACTTCATGAGTACTGCTCTGCTTTCTTCATTTAAAAGATGGGGAAGGGTGCACAGGACAGCTCTTCAATAATCCCATCATGCCAGTGTATTTTTCTAAAATAACTTCAGGGCTGCCCCCCATGTAACTTGGGAATTGGATTTCGCAACTCTAATTAATTTTGCTTTAGCATCATTCAGAATCCATTAGGGTCGTCTTTTCTTATTTAAAAATTACTAAAGAAATTTGCCCAACATTCTACAATTTCCAATAGCATTTTGACCCATTATTGCTTAAAAAATGGTGGAATGTTTTGTGTCTGCCTTCAAGAACTATTCCTAATTAATTTTCTGTATGCATACTCCACATTACAAATAAATTTAGGCTTACATTTCAAGTGACATACCCCCCAAAGCAAGAAAATCCCAGGGTTCTGAAAGCTGCTTTGGACAATAATTTAAATATTACTTTTGCATTAAATAATCAGTAACACATTTATCAATTTTTCTGTTAGAAGTAACAGGTAATCCACTACTTTGATTTGTGCAGAAAACAGGGATTCTGCCCATAACTATATCATGTGATAAGGAAAGTAATTGATTACTTTTTACAGTGAAATTTTTCAACTGCACCAACTGACCTGGGAATGTCACAGTTATAGCATTTCCCTCTAGAATGGTGTCACTTAACATTCATTCAGGGAATGTTTATCAAGCCAGTAAGACTGGAAATAATCTGAATACTTCCCTTTCAAAAAATTTGGATAGATTGGGCACATTCACAAGAATGGGGGGAAACCAGAACTCAGTTTGGGTGTGTAATTGATAATGGTAGGGGGTGACATACAACTTGGAGGCCAGATCAACCGCACAGCCCAACAATGCAAGCAAGAAATGAGATATTCTCCATTCCCCTTCATGTGCCAGCAATGTCTGCTGGAACCAAACAGCTTAAGGTACACTTTCATCTATCAGTAAGATAGGTCTAAAGCAGACTGATTTTTGTATCTGTAAAATACAAAGAAAATTCTTCCAAATTTGCATTAATTATCAAACTCATGATACTATGTCACAATGTAATTTTTCCTTTATATTATCAAGAGCCTAAGTTTTTTGTGGCTATAGTAGAAAATGTTCTGTAGTGTGTTTTGTAGATTTAATGAAGTCTAGTTAATATGACACTACACTACAAACTGCCATTACCTCTTTGCAGAGAGGCAGAGTCAGTGTTCTGGATTTTATTTTTTTTTTAGCAGGAGTGGTAGAGGAGGAAATTATTGGCTTTGTTGATCAGGTATCTTCCCATTAGCAAAGTTCAGTGTCTGAACAGGCAGAGTTACGTTTGAGATTTAGAGCACAGGAAATTGGAAGTTTTAGTTCCCACTGTAAATCTGATCCTTTGGTATAAACTAGTCCAAATGCAAATTTTGTATTACAAAATTTCACTTAAGGCCTTATTATACGAATGTAGGTAGGCAGCTCGGCTGTATTTTAGAGTCATGGACACTAGAATTTTAAGATTTTAAAATGACAACATAAGGAAACAATTAAAATGTTCCATCAATGTAGATCTTTACATATAAATCTCCTGGTCTATAAAATTATGAAAAAACCATGCATGTTCTTTTAATGTGCAATAAGATATGGTAGGTATACATTCAGAGAGCCACGTTCTGTGTGTTTCACTATGCAATTCATACGTGCAGCGCTACAGATGTGTGGTGACCAGCACATACACCAGGCGACACACCCACCTGTGTTTACCGAATTGTGCTATGCGGTTTTTAAAAAGCTGTATCTCCCCCACTCCCTCCAATTCAACTAGATGAATTTATTTCCATGTGCAGATATTCAGCGACAGACATTCTGATGCATATGTATGGATAAACCCCATACATGATACACTTGAGGAAAATGCCCACTGTACACAGTTGATTCAGGAAGGTACTTGAACGGGCTTAATTTTAAGCATGCGTGTCAAGAGGACTACTTACAAGCATGCTTAACTTTCAGCATGCTGACTGGAAGCCAATGTGCAGTGGACTGTTAATATTAAAACCTCATTTCTCATTCAATTTCAAAGTAGCAAAGCGCATGCTCGGTATGTGGGATAGAGAGAGCACAAGCCATATCTGGTTTGATGGGAAAGGAAGAGAGACTGTTCAGTCTCTACGTCATCAGTTCTTGGCTTATCCACCAGGAATGTGCCAACAAGGATGCTAGTGGTGGTGATGTTTTTGTATTATGGACATCTACTTAGTGGGAACTTCCCAGCTCATCAACTTAAGATTTCCACTTCAGATTTATGTAAAATATCTATGCTTACAAGTGTAGGTCTCAACTTCCCCACCAGAGTCTTTAGTAAATCAGAATAGGAAAGCAGCCCAGCTCCCCAATTGGTCTTCATCACCTGACGGTTTTCCCCCCCCTTCCTTAAAAAAATTGAAGCGGCATCTTATATTTAAGTACATGCTGCACACAGTGAGATATACAGTTCAAATTCTGTACTGACTTGATTTCCTTGCCCTCCCACTGCTGATTTCAATGGAGTTGAATCTGGGGGTGAGTACAAAATGTGGGCATTACTGTTCAAAGGCACAGGGCTAATTCTTGTCAAACAAATCCCTCCGGTGAGTAGCCAAGTTTAACAAATATACTTGATCTGTACAAAGTCCTTGTAAAATGTCAATCTCAAAGAGACAGTCTGACTCTCCCAGTAAGAGGATACCACAGCTTAAGTTGAACCACCTCAGAGTATTTCAAACAAACAGAAATTGGCACACTGAAGCATTTTGCAAGTAGAGACCATTAACATCGCAGTACAAGCACTTGGACTGAGATATAACAATGCAATATTCTTCTGAGTTCGTTAGTGCAAGTTTCCACATGTGAACTCCACACGGAATGCTGCACATTTAAAAATGTAAACAATGCAGAAGTCTCAATTCTGATCAGCACCCCAGCCTCTGCTCACCCTCTCCCGCTCATCATATAAATGGATTGGATTTTCCTTTATAGCTCACAATACCTTCAACATCCATCCTACTGGGGACCACAACCAAGTTTCTTCACCAACAGGAAGAGACAAAGGAATAGCTACCAAAATTCTTAGGTATCTAGAATAAAGCTCAAGGTATCAGCTGGGTTAACGTTTATGCAAAAGTTAGTTCACCTGACTATTCTAATAGTCTGAGGACAATTCAGAATTTTTTAAAAAATACTTTGCTTGAAAGCTTTCTTGAGTATCTTCAATTATTAGAAAGGTAACTTTACTACAGCTTGAATTCCAAACTTCATGGTTTCCCTTAGAGCTGAAACCAAGAGAGGCTCTGACAGACATGAAATGCAGCATGGGCAAGAATCATATATAATTTCCTGAAAAGTATGGGATTTAAAACTGGAACGTTTTCAGCCTGCATCTCTTAGTAGAAACTGACTGAGAAACCTTTAACAGAGCAGTAAACCTACCTGGCACCTATTATTACACCCATGTTGAGTTCCAGTACTTCAATACAGGAGTCCCTCAGTCTCCTTTGTGATGAGAGGTAAGATTTAGGGTCTGGTCTTTGGAGGTGCACCTGCAACTCTCATTAAAAGTCAATGAGAGCAAGCAGATTTGTAACACCTTCCAAGATCAGATCCATTGTGAGTTCCACTAGTTCAGGCTGCTGAACTCAAAGACAGCACTGGGTCTGCAAGAATTAATAAGTTGCCCTTCAGCTCATGCAAACTGTGTTTTAAAATGAATGCATACTATCCCTTTCCAATTGCCAAGGGAGCTAAATAAGGAGATACAAAAATACAGGATGCTAATATAAAATGATTTGGTTAAGAATATCTTAAAATCTGACATTCACAGTGGTTAATACTAAAGTATTAAATGCATGCCACGCAAAAGAGGAGGTATGTAGAAATCATACTGAGAATACCAGCTTACCTAATGTGAACACAGCATGAACAGTTAATGCAGTTGGGGAAACATTTCTAATGATCAAAATTCCATTTCTTACAGATTGTGTCACGTCTCCCCAGTGACATTTAAATGCTTCCTTATTATATATAAAAATGATTTGTATACTGTGATATTAACTATACACTGAAAGTATTGCAAGGATACAGGATTCATTTACAGTAAAACTAGCAATTCATGGTTAAATTTATAGTTTATAAATATGTTGTCTATATTATATGTGGTATAAAAATATGACATTTTGTGGGCACTAAATCAAAACCATTTTTAAGTGGTTAAAATAATTCAGGTATATGCATATTACCCTTGTCAATTACATAAGAATTGGGCTGACCTGGTATAAAATGGAATTCTACAGTATCAGCAGATTGAAGAAACCCAAAACAACATGGCACTTGCAACAGAAGGCTAATAAAAAATGTAGAGGATAATTTTCATTAGCCCAATTCTAAGAGTATTTTAAACACGGAAATTTGATTGAACAAAACGGCTCTGGGGAAAAAAGTATAAGATGCATGGGTGG
Organism: Mesoclemmys tuberculata; assembly: GCA_007922155.1. Lineage (NCBI taxonomy): Eukaryota > Metazoa > Chordata > Testudines > Chelidae > Mesoclemmys > Mesoclemmys tuberculata. The sequence goes on from ML675742.1 coordinate 3,513,365, forward strand.
AAAAGCAAAAACATAAGGACATTTTTAAAAGTGTACCCAACAAAATTACCGAACTTCCAGCAATGGAGAAAGTTTTAAAATGGGGGAGTGATGCAAATGCAGGCAAAAAACAATGCATTTTAATTTTTTTTAAAAGTGAGACAATATATTCTAATATTTCATTATATTTGTACATACATGCACACAATAAAATATTAGAAGATATACATTCACTGCTACAATTGCTGTATTCCTGTAGAAAACAAAGCCCTTTGTGTATGGTTAGTATCTATCCTGACTATGTTTTCTTCAAGTTTAACTTTCATTGCTGGCCCTCCATAGTTAATACAGAGGTTATTTGGCTAACTTCCAAGTATCTATGGTATGCTGCTCTGAGACGGACTCCTTTTTTCTTATTTTTAAAACTTTTTTGGTATTGATGAACCCCATACTTTACCTCACTGGACAGTGAAGCGTCCCGGTCCTTCCATTTTCTCATGTGCTTGGTCACTTCACTGGATTAAGGCATGTTTTTTTGTTCCATTTGCAAAAATAAAAATTTTGTACAAATTTCTATTTTTTTTTTTAATACAAAAATTTCTTATGGCACAAGCAGCAGATGCTGTTTAAGAAAATATATAAATATCCTTTTTTCTTCTGTACAAATATTTCCAGTATTCCCCACTCCATTTCATAACTTCTAACTGTACACTGTCCTGCCTCATCCCTTTCCGATTGCTCCCTCCCCCTTCCTTGATATGGACAATTTGTATTTACACTTTTGTACTGGAGGCAGCTAAGGAAGGGGGGGACCCCCCTCATGAGGAGTCCGTGCAGGGGGATGGTGGCGGTGGGTAGAGGTGATGAGAATAGCTCCGTTCTGTGTATGGGGAGGGCGGACAGCTTTCATAGTTCTCCTCCGCCGAGAGGTACTGGCTACGTGGCGTCGGCGGCGGGGGCACAGGCTCGGAGTCATAGTTCAAGTCACTGGTGTAGCCCTTAGCCACTGTTGTCGTGACTCGCCGGCTAGGGGCGTAGTCGCTGTCACAAACGTCCGTGCTGCAGGGTGTGGTGGGAGGTGCAAAATGCCGGTAGCTGTATGGCCTGTAGCTATGTAAGAAAATTCATAGGAAAGATGTCAGCACTTAAAGAGAAACTGTAAGTCAAAGTCTCAGATAACAGGAAACAGCTCAACTGTATTGTCTCATGAAGGAAATACTAATTAGCACAGCTGTGATTTTTCAGTTTGCTGCCAACTCCAAAAGGAGGCCATAACCCCCCCCCAAACCTGTGTGGGGACAAAAGTTTTCAGAATGTTTACAAAGTTGGAAACTAATTCACTTCATGTTGAATGAAACGTTTCATTTCAATTTCGGGCACCTTTACTTTTCCTTTTAAAATCAAAGCAAAGGGAATGGAGAGCTAAATTAACAAGGGCTTACATACCATTCACAAAACCAAGGAGGGGGAGTTGGTGAGGGAGGTACAGATGGTGGTGCCCCCTTTACGTTAGGGCAGTCACCTGGGATGTGGGAGAGCCAGGTTCCAATCCCTGCTCTATCCCAACAAAGCAGGGAAGATGTGGCTACTTGATTAACAAGTGGAAAAAAATCAAAGACTCCCCTTTGTGCGACTGGGGCAAGAAAATCCAAACCATCGAACACACCCATTGTGCAGCCCCCCCCACATATGGATTCAGAGATGAATTGGATGATATCCATAACATCACCAGGGAGGCGGCCTTGAAACAGCTTATGGGCCTAGAACTGCATCTACAGAACGTTACTCTGCAGACGCCATACACGAGACAGAGAGGAGAACTGTGGATGTGATTGAAGTTAAATGTCTTTATAACTTACCGGGATCAGGGCCTTAGACTGTAAACCCTTTAGTGCAAGGACTGCCTTTTATTCTATGTTTGGACAGCACCTCATACAATGAGGCTTTGACCCCGATTACTGACACAACAGCATAAGTTACCTGTAGGATCTATGAGTGGAAGGGCTGTTTGAAGAGTAACCGAATTCCATGGTGTAATGTGAACGTTCAGTTGCTGGCGATGGCGGAGGGTTCAAAATCTTTAAAAATAAAAATGGCATCTTTTTAAACAGCCACAACATAATTAAAGAGAAAGAATAATTAAATACAGCCATGAGATTCCTACTCAATATTCAACAAAACGCTAGTTTGTAGTTTACACCTTTCCTTTTTGTTAAGGTCAACTTCGTCAGTCCTGCACATAGACCAAGCCAAGTCCTCTTCCCCAGCGTAATACTTCTCCATAATCTTTTCGACATCCTGAAACCTTGCTTGTACCCATTTCCATCTAAGCTTTCCTCCTAAGGAGCTGACCATTGTTGCTATTTTGAAGGACTCAGTGCTGCAAATTAAACTCAAAGCAGGTAATTCAATGCTAGATTGTCATCAGGTATACTGCTGTCCTAGGCACACCGGCTAGTGACTGTCCCTACCAGCTCTCACTCACCAGACACTGTGCTGTTTCCAGTCTTTGTATTTTGCTGCCTCTCATTCTCTATGTGGCTGAACAGGTTCTGGCTCTCATAGGAAGGAGGACATTTCAACTGCAGTGAAACAAAGATGCTAGGGGGAGTAGGTTATGAGGCCTCTGACATCATGGTGAGCAGTTCAAATTCAGCCCACATGGACAATAATCCAATCATCAGATGGCTGTTTCATGGGTTATACGTGAAGTAGCTGGCAGTATCAGTTGTTAATGGAGGCCAAGATTACTTAAGAGTCTAGACTGTAAACTCTTTGGGGCACAAACTGTCTTTTAGTTCTGTGTCTGTACAGCTGCTAAGACAATGGGATCCTGGTCCATGACTGCAGCTTCTGGGAGCTATGCTAATATAAACAACAACGTTTAACAGCATGAAAGCCACTAGTGCCATTGGAACTCCTGCAAGGGTTATGGACAGTAGACTCCCCTTTAGTGATGATCCCACCATGGCAAACTGGAGGTGCTAATCAGTGGGGTCAAGTGGCAGAAGTTTCCTCTACCTGTGCTGTATCTGTTCTATGGTTTGGGTATTCTACAGTCTATAGGATGATCAGTCCAACACCTTTCACAAGAATTAAATCCTCTTTCTAACTTCTTTTTAGTTAGCAAGACATGCCTCTGCAGTTTTGGAAGAGGGCATGTTGTACACACATACTTCCTTCAAATTCACTCACTCCGTATTCAACCAAACAGATTTGTTAGGCTAGAAATCTAAAACAAAACCCTTCACTTGCTAAAAAGCTAACCCAAGACCTGCACTGCTACTTGACAAAGATAACCACGCATGAAATAGTGACTTACTGGAGGGAAGTAAGTGCCCTTGGTACTTGAAGAACTACTGGAGGATGCCCCTGTGACATGGGCTCTGTCGTAGGGAGGCCCGCTACTTCCACCCATAAGGCTGAGGGAGCTGATCACAGATTTACCACGAGACATTCCTAAAGAAAACGACAGACACTACGTATATCAATCTTCAAATCTTTAAAGCAAAAAAGAAAAAGGGATGGGGCTAAGGCTAAAACTCCAAACGAAACAGGCAATATAAACACAACTCAAAAATAAATTAAAAAAATAAAGTTGTCTGCATTAAACAATCCTCGTCTCGTTGGAAAAGCAAAATGAAGTTATTTGGTGGCTAAACATGCTGGCTTAATGTACTAGCCACTGACCCTAGGAACCTGGCACGGGGCTGCACAAAAGTGCGTGCAAAGAGAAATAGATTCTTTTCACTTGAATGGCTGTGAAAGGCTTGAGTGAGAAGGCATCTCAGCACAGTTTTTATGCTCAGGAATAAAACATTAAACTGATTCTGCCTGTCCCATGCGTGCGAGAGGGAAGAGGTTTTGTTCTTTTTCACACAGTGAGTTTTTGCAACAAAGTGGAAGGAGACTGGTAGGGAGGCCTGGCAGAAGGGGAAGAATCATGTGAATGCATTCCAGACTACAGAAAAATTTGGCTCCAAGCCCCTTTTATGAAAAGCAGCTTATCACGGGAAGGCAAAAGGGGCCAATGCACTGATATAACCCCATAACTTGCTCCCAAAAAGCACCTATGGGCACCTCTGTGTTCCAATTGTTTTAGAATAAAGCAGGAAAAATATGGTTTTTATTAAAAAGACTTGGCACTGAATGAAATGAAAGCTCATTATTTATAAAGAAACGGATCCAGGAGTCATGCACATTAATTAAGACTACATGCACTTTTGTGACCTAGTCTTAGTTTCTTATCTCATCGGATAGATAAGGTTACAACTTACAGGTGCTGTTTGCATGATGCTGTTTAAGAGGATTTACAGAAGTGAGGCCACAATTACTCCTGGTCATTAAGACCTTCGCAAGCATACAATATAGAGCATTGGTCCGAGCTGGGGCAATTCCCAATCAATGTAAGTGACTACATTCCATCTAAATTCCTGTTGATTTAATTCTCTCTCTCTATTTTCTGAGCCTACACTGCTGTTGCCATTGTACTGGGCCCAGGAGAGGATGAATTTCAGTAGTAAAAGAAGTGATCCCTATGTATGTGTTTATATTATTACTTGTAGTTCTGCTGTTTGTGGATGGCACAATTATAAATCAAACAACTGAGTAATAAAATGTAGAGAGTCAACCTGTCTTCCAAGGGGCAGGTGCCCAGAATTACGTACCCGTACAAACATCTACTTAGCTGGGGAGCACGTGCAGGAGCTTGCATTATAACTATACATTGTCAGTTGGGTAGGATAAGGAACCTAATGTAGTTCTAAAATGCTTAGATATCTTGTTACTTACCTGGGAGAGACCCTGACAGAGAGCTTGGGTGAGGCACATAACCGAGTGGTACAGAGGCTGGTCCATGCACCACATAGTCATTAGTCATTGTTTCCCCATCTCCCTTCATGCGTGGGCACAGCACCCTCTGGCAGATAAAGTACATTGCTCCAACCACAAAAACGGTGAGAATCACTCCAATGATGGAACCTATAGTATTGTTGGCTTGTGGTGCTGGCTCCTCTGTTGTGTCTAAATGGGGAAAGGAAAAAATCAGATTCTGTAATTTTCTTGTTAGGTCCAATAACTTCAGATGCAATAAGATTAGCATTCACGCCCCTCTCCCCAAAAGAAAAATTGGAAGCCTATGCTACTAAACTTCCAAGCCTTGTACTTAAATATGCAACATGAAAAAACAGCCACCAGGGACTAGGATGACACTTTGATCTGCAATTAAAGATGGCTACTTTTCACATTTGAGCTAAGTAGCATATGAACCTAGGGCAAAAGCCAGTGTTCTAATTAATACCATCAACTCCCCCTCCTCCTCTGTTGTCTAGGGGCTCATTATTCAGGGCCCAGCATTCAAACTGATAACAATTAAAGCGCACTTCAAATTGATGACAACAGCTATATCTGATCATGTCCTAAAAGTACCATCTCTATGAGGAGGTGCGACCCTGAACAGTTATTACAAGCCCATCAGCAGTCAACTATGGATGCCATTCCCAAAGGCACTGAACTCTAAGTAACGATATTTCTCAGAACAATGGACAACCACCTGACTATGCCTTGAGAATCTGGGAAGACAAGCAGGTATCAAAGCATTCATCTATTCTATTCAGTGTCTTATAGGGCACCCATCTCCATGGGATCTACGTGCTTACTCTTCAACCCACATATCCTTATTTCCTCAAGTCTGCACCAACCATTTAGCCAACTTCTTTGGCTCCCATATCTAATGAATCTACAGAGATGAGAAAATAAGACCCTGTCCACATTGGAAGCAGAACAAAACTAGCTACAACCATGTCCCAGTGAATACACTGACCTAACTTTCCTCCTTCCCCATTACAAACACGAGAGATGACAGGAAATGGGCTCTGGTCAGTGTAACATACATAGATGCATGTTTTTGATTATGCCTTCTGAAATCTGGCCCATAGGAAAGATAAAGCACCTACTATTACTGCCAACCAAGGAAGATCTCACTCAGCTCTGAAATAGATATAAGTAGATTTAGGAGCGAAAGAACTAGGTGTCAATTCTGGGTTCACATTTGTGGGTTTTATTCATTAACCATGTCTGTTACGTGCTGTACATCAATTTGTTAGAACAGGTGACAAAATTTCTAATCAGGTAACAATGATGTCAGTGAACTTTAAGACTGAAATCTATTCTGTTTGGCCTGTAGTTTTTTTTTTTTCTGGGGCCGTGGAGGCTTTCAAGGCAGGCAGACACAGGGGATATTATGTTCCATAAACCATAATCTGCAACTATAAACCAAGTAGAGAATTACATCAACTCTAGGCACAAAGGAAACTTTTTAGCATATTTCTATGTGCAGAGACAGACTGTTCTTTTACGGTTCTTAAAGTACCTCTTGTGAATTCTGTGGCTGAGAAAACCATGAAGCAGAGCAGAATGGATACGACAGCCTCAGGATATTGAAGAGGTCTTATAGTGCAAAAGAGTGCTTCCATCCATGCATACAAACATATTATAAAGCAAGATTTATAATATAACAGGCAGAATTTTTTTTTCCTTTTACAGTTTTGGATCTGAGACACATTAAAATAATAGATTTTTTCACTCTAAAAAGAGCTACATGCTCTTTGCACTCTAATGATCCTCATGCATTAGTTATTGGGCAACAGCTGAGGCAGGAGCACCCACCTTAAAATTAATGCATGTGGCTTTACTAGCGGGTTGAGAGAGTGAGGCTAACTCACTGAGAAGGTAAACAACCATCTTCACTTGCTACAGCCATGTCTCATATCTCAGATTTTACACTTACAACATCCTTGTTCATCTGAGCTGTCACTGCAGTCCAAGTTGTGATCACATTTCTTGTTTTTCCCAATGCACTGGCCACTGGCACAGCGGAACTGATCGGTTAAACAAAGCACTGGAGGGGGGGGAAAAGTCCAGAAATGTTCCATGTCAGATCATCAAGAAACAAGTGACCAAAGACAGGTGATCAGGTTTTGGAGGAGGGTAATATGGTGATAACCTGATAGTGTTATTACCTATTCACAGGGTAATAAATACAGTATCCTGGGCTGAAGAACTTCAGTGGCAGAAAGCCATGGTGTTTATAGGAAATTAACCCAGGATACCATTAACAGGAACCACACAAGTTATAATTACTATTAACAATATCCATTAAATATTTGAATTTTGAATGAAGGAAAAGAATTAAGTTACAGAAACTGGTCAAACTGCTGAAAGATGAAATTGTTTCTTTTCAAAGATAATAAAAATTCTTTCCAACACGCTCATCATACCCTTACTCTTCCTTCCTCTTTCACTAGCCTGCCTTTCCCTCACTACAGGTCAGCAAAATTCTAGACCATTGGATAACATATTTTTGTTGACATTTACATTTTAAACCTGAAGTGCAAGATAGAGGAGGGGGCTAGAACTTTCCCAATTCAAACAGAGTGTAAACATGAATTTGTGACCGTTAGTCTGGGGAGACGGGCTGTACAGGGAGGGAAAGGAGTTAAAAGGGTTTAATTTACAAACAGGTTTGCTGAGCTTCACAGCACCATATTCTTTACTTTTGTTATATTTTGCTTCTGTTTCACAGAAGTTTGGAAGCTCTTTCTTTAGGTGAAGGGAGCAAGAAGCTGAAACAGAGGTTTTGTGGTTAGCAAGCAGCTTGAAAATTCTGACCATAGGAACCAATTTAAGGCCCAGACTATGGCAGACAAACATAGTAGAGAGAAACGTAGAGCCATTATTTGATTATTGAGGAAAACAAAACTGAACAGTAATTATCCAAATACCTGCACTTTGGGTAATAATGGCTGTCAGGTGATCAGAATTCAGTGCTTCATATACTGTATGGTTGTGAAATCACTGTACAGTGATTATGTAAATGCCCAGCAATAAGAGTGCATGGAACTGTAGAACTAGGATGTGACAGACAGACAATATGTGGTCATATCCTGAACAAGCCTTATAGAATTAAGATAATCTTTAATGAATTAAGTTAGACCTTACTGAATTAATACCTTTTGGGGTCCATTGTATTAAAAATGCAACTGTGTATGTGATAGTGTAGAACTGAATGTATTTTCTCTAGTAGGAAGGGGGGAATGCTAGTAAACTTCCTCTGTTATCAGCTTTGAAAGCCCTTGGGGAGATATGCACATACTAGTTCATACTTGATTCCCCAGATACCAACAGACAAAGAAAAGATTTTTGGATTAAAAAACCCAAGTTTAGGCTGACTTGGGGCCTTCTTCCTGACAGAGCAAATGGATAGGACCCCGGTCCATGGAGGGCCCCAATCTGCAGGGGAGGAGTGGAAGGACAGCCTACTGAGGCCTCATGAACCGGTGTTTAGGATCAGAATCTAATGATGTGAAAGACTGGATGGGTTGTAGATATGGAGACTTTCATTCCAAATCAGTCAGCTTGTTGAAATCTGGCTTAAGTCATTAGTTTCCTAAATCTTCCGCAACTGAAGGCTGGCTTGGGGCCTATATTCTCAGCCCTGGTTATATAGCAAGCAAGTTCTCACATCACAACTGATTTAGATTCAAAGACTTAAGGCCTCAGAAGAGGAAACTGACTGAATGGATGTGGAAAAATGGCTATCCCCTCACCCTCAGAGGTAGCCCCTCCAAGACAGGGCTGAGACATATTGGCCAGGCAGTAAGGTGGAGAAGGGACAGCTTGCCTGTGTTACACTTGTTTTACTGACACAGGACTTCAGACTCCGAGCAGCTTCCAGCCAACATGAAAATTTATTTCATTTAGGAAAAAGTCTCTAAGACTACAAACATCTGAAGCTGTTAACATTTGGCATGCTAGTAAAATCGCTTCTCCCCATAACCACACTCTCTCTGTATGTTGCCCTTTGGTGGAGTTCGCAGGTGGGAGACAACTTCAAAGCTCTTTCATCTGTCTGAATTCTCACCCACACACTTTAAATTCTGTTTTATTTGTATATTATATTACAAATAAAGAGGAATCTAATTTTCTGTTTCTATTAGTCAATAAGAGGTATTCAAACAGCTATATCAGCATACACTCAAATACAGAGCGTCACATAAAATAATATCTCATTCTACAAAGGTGGTCAGTTTCATTATCCCCATTTTACAGCTTGGGAAACATACACAGAGAGGTGAAATGACTTGCCCATGCTCACACAGCAAACAAGTGGCAAAATTGAGAATCAAACTCAGATCCCCTGGATCCTAGTCTAGTGCTCTATCAACCATGGGACAGACTTCTAAAGGAATGTAGGCATCTAACTCCCAAGCACCCACTCACTATACCTTCACAGTTCTTTTCATCTGAGTTGTCCTGGCAATTTGCCTCTCCATTGCACCTCAGGGTGCTCTCTATGCACTGTCCGCTTTCACACTGGAACTGGGAGTCTGAACAGACAGGGCAGTTCTTTTCATCACTATGGTCTTCGCATTCAGTGAATCCATCGCAGCGCCAGGCCACCGGAATGCAGTCAATGTCCCCTGTGAAACAGGTGAACTGCTGAGGGGAGCATGTCGGGGGTTCTTTAAAAAAAAAGAACAAAAAAAAAAAACAACCCCAGATGAACACATCAATAATCTATATCTACAAAACAGCACATCTCAAATGAGAGGGGTAGGAGAACCCAACTCTTTGTCAAACATACCCTGTGGAAGGTATTTTTCCCCCCTCAGTGATCTGAGCAGATCAGAGCTTCATATGCCAGAGTGCAGGCTCATGTAACTGAAGTGCATTTTGGCACGAAATGACAGGATGGAGAAACATATGCGTGCACAATTCAAAGGACAATTCTCCACTCACTACCCCCTTTTCAACAGCACAGTACACCCTTTCCTTGTACTTCATTAAGTCTTCAAAGGTTTTCACTTGAAGTCAACACACGAAGAGTGCTTCTCTTCCTCTTTTCCCCCTTTCCCGCAATCCCACAGTGTACACAAAGATGGCTCGCTTTCTTTTTAATGTTCAACAATAATTGTATAGAAAACATTAAAAGGATATAATGTGCTGCAGATGGATATGCTGTGACTCAATGTCTAGTTATGTGCCCTCTATAACTGTGTTCAGTCAAACTTGTTTTAAAAGACAAAAAAATTGCTCCATCAAATCAACTCCTGCTATCTCAACACAGCTGTTTGCAGTTATTTAACATTTACTACAGTAATTGTGAATCTTATGTAGTAAGTGTGCTGTCTTTTTTTTTTTTTTAAAAAAAGAGGCCCTATTTTGGCCTAGCGGTAAGTTTGCACTCAGAAAGTATCTGGATTACGTTAGTTCTTTTTCCATTGTGTGACCACATGTCGCCTTGCTGGCTACAGAATTGTGCAACAAGTTCACTCTGAACATCAACAGAAAGAAAATGAAGCTCCCAAGCTCTCCTCTCCCTCCTTGAGCCAGCACTGCTAGGGAAGACACATCTTGCATTGCTCTATGACAACGACTTCCCAGCTGCAGTGTGGAGTGGTATGCATGGGATGATGGAAACAAAAAGGGAGAAGGAGCGATAAAAGGTGCACACAAAGAAAAAGATCCCAGCATCAGAAAAATCCTCAACATTTCGGGAAACAAGCTGGTATTTTAAAAATTCAGTGCAAGAATCATTGCTCCTCTGCCTCTTGCTTTCAATTTGTGGGTGTGTGAATTTAGCAGAGGCAAGAAGTTGACAAATGAACAGCCCTAGAGACTAAAGTCCTCTGTTTAGCCACAGACCAGGTACAACAAAGGCAAGAGAGGTTCCAGTTCTTCCTCATGGTGCTCTGTCCCCTGGTGCCTACGGTTCTCATCTACAAGAGCCACCTCTTAGTCCCCTGGGCTAGTCCATCCTTGGCCTCTGCTGAGAATGCCACCAAAGGTGCTAGTTTCTCATTTCTGGGGTAGCGCTGAAAAACTCACTTGTTCTTCTTGTTTATACTTATTGCAGCATGACGACTCCCTAAATGGAACCTGCCTGAGGAATTTTTTCTACCAAAGGTTGATCATGGCTTTTTGAATCTTACTATACCCAAAATGTTTTTTTCTTTTTACAAGCCACTCACGCAAGGTTCACAAAAACAATGCTCTGCGCTCCCTCTGCTGGCACCTTAGCAGCAGCTAACTTGAAAATACCTCTTGCCAAGAGCTCTGTTTAGCATTGGTGGTCCCGATGAAGCCACACATAAGCGTCCTGGTGCACTTTAAAGCAGCAGAGAACATAGCGCTGGTTAAACAAAAACAGCTCCATTAATTTCAGCTGTTTTCAAAGCCACCTATGTGTCAAATAGAAAACACTAAACCAACAAGGAAAGCTCCTTCCCTCATGGCACTTGCCTTTCCCCCCTCAACAAACGCTCCAGATGGAAGCATGTAACTAACACAAAGGCCTTCCTAACCACACGTTAGGGGCTTGACTAAGGAAATGCTGACAACTGGAAGGGCTTACCTCCACAGGACAGTTCATCCTGAAGCAGAACAAGGTGCATCGGGCAAGAACATCGGGTGGTACCATCACCCTTCACGATACAAATGTGCGAACACCCGCCATTCTCTTGAGAACAAGGATGCTGTCCTGCAATTCATAAACAAGATCTGGTTGAGATTTTTTAAATGGAGAAGAAATTAATTGGTAAACCTTGGGGGGAAAAAACCATCCAGATTTAGTCTCTCAGGCCCTGATCCCATAATAAGCTCAGATGGAGTGGATCCCTGCACTTCTGCAGAGTGCACGGACTTCAGTGAGGCTCCGCACAGACACTGGAGGTTCACCTGCATGGAGCTCATTGTGGCAATGGCCTGCCTGCCTTTCTCCCTTCCCAAATGGAAAGCCTTCAGGACAAGCAGCTCCAGAGGGTTTCTTTTTTCCTTCACAGACATCTATCATCATCTGTGATCTGAAGCATCAGAAAAAATCAGGCAGTGCAACCTTTCAAAAACAGTAAACAAAACCTGAAGATTTGTTTCTTAGGAAAGGTGGAATTGGTTCTGGAGGAATAAAATAAAGGCACCTAGGGTTTAATACTGCATTCTCTCTCTCTCTTGGCTTTTTTTTTTTTTTAAAGCCAACTTTTCTGATTTACGAAGTCTGAAGTATCTGTACTGCCTCCAAAACTCAACTGTATATGCTCTAGATAAACATGTCTTTTCATTTTAATGTTTAATAAGGATGCCCTCTTTCTTCTTGAAATTCTTGACAGATTTACTGTGATTAATGGCAAACAAAGCTAGTAGTCGTCTGCTTTAATTAATATCCCCAGACAGTTTCCTAAAAAAATTCTCCAGTTCAAAGCACACATCATACTTATGTTAACGTGATTGCTTCCTCTATGATGGCTGTGGCTCCACTTGGCTACACCCATCCCCAGCCAACTCCCCTTTTATTTCGAGTTAGGAAAAAGTTTGTGCCCTTGGAAAAAAAATGTTTAAAAACTATCTGAGTGTATTTACTCCTGGTGAAAGGGGTTGAAGTGCTCTAAACAGATAAAGCATGTGGCAAAGTAAGCTTCACTACTCTACCCCATGAATGTGCTATAACCCTGATTCAGAGGAACTTCCTCTAGGACCAAGATGGTATTTCAGTCTCTATACCTACTCAGTCCTTGGTGTCTGTCATAGGTTGCCCATTAGGGTATATCTACACTGGAGCTGGAAGGTATAATTTCTAGCTCAAGGAGTTGCTGCACTGCTTCCTTCTGATCAAGCTAGGGTGCTAAAAATCAAAGCGAACTTGCAGTAGAGCAAGCAGTGGGATGGACTAGCTGCCTCAAGTACATATCTAGGCTCTTGAACAGGATCAGAACTCAGGGTAGCTATCCCCTCCAGCTGCTCACATCACTGTGGCTACCCTTCTCTTTTTAGTGTGCCATCTCAATCAGAACTAGAGTGGGCATGTCACACAAACACCCTCTATTGTTTCTTGCTAATAGGACTGGTACTTACTGTATTCCTGGATGTTCAGTTCTTTAACTGCATGTATGTCGCTGAGCTGCGCAATGCGAGCCTGGACTTTTGTACGTCCTTCTCGACCAGTCATGTCAATTTTTTCAATCATTTGCTGTTGCCTGTCAATCCAGTACAGCCAGTTTTCAAATACGGTCAGCCCAACAGGTTGCAAGATATTGGAATCTTCTAAAACTATTCGATTGGCACCTTTGGAAAGGAGGTTGTGATTTAACAATTGGACGAGACCAAGGTATCATCAGGAACATATTTTACATCGATATAAATACGCATATTACACACACAGACTAGTGTCCTCAGTAGCCATCTGGATCTAAATTCTGCAGTCAGATTCCCAATGTACAGAGCACACCAGCAGCTGGAGTGGAAGGTTCTAAGATAGATGTTTTCAGAGAACTATCCACAATGACTCAGATCTCTTTCTTGAGTGGTAACAGCTAATTTAGACCCCATCATTTTATATGTATAGTTAGGATTGTGTTTTCCACTGTGCGTTACTTTGCATTTATCAACATTGAATTTCATTTGCCATTTTGTTGCCCAGTCACCCAGTTTTGGGAGATCCCTCTGTAACTCTTCACCATCTGCTTAAGATTTAACTATCTTGGGTAGTTTTGGATCATCTGCAAATTTTGCCACCTCTCTGTTTACCCCTTTTCCTGGGTCATTTATGAGTACGTTGAACAGTACAGGTCTCAGTACAGATCCTTGGGGGATACTACTATGTACCTCTCTCCATTCTGCGAGCTGGCCATTTATTCCTACCCTTTGTTTCTTATCTTTTATTGTTATTGGTGATCCTTGGGTGGTTGAGGATTCTCTTTCACAGGTTTTATTTTATACAGGTCCTTTGGTGACCTGAGGAGTCCAATCCTTGAGCTGCAGACTTGTTGGCAGGTGGTGTGGGAAGACAGGGTTGGACCATAATGGCTGCATGACATTTGTCTGTCCTTTCTTTTCTGGCATTTTTCTACTACCAAGGCAAGGTGATTTTCCTCAAATGTGGTCATTCCTTCTCTGACAAGCCTTTGCCACTGTCTCCCAGTGTATGATGGCCCCACTGATTGGTTGGCAGGCTTCTTGCTTGTGATGTACTTCAAAAAAATTTTTGGGTGTTAGTTTGAGTCTTTGACTGGTTCCTCTTCAAATTGTTTTTTGGCCTTCCTAATTATATTTTCACACTTGACTTGCCAGAGTTTAGGCTGCTTTCTATTTTCCTCATTACAACTAAACTTCCATTTTTTAAAGATGCATTTTTGCCTCTAACCACATCTTTTACTCTGATGTTTAGCCATGGTGGCACTTTCATGGTCCTCTTATTATTTGTTTATTTTGCTTTATGTTTAATGTAATTTTAATCTCTATTATGGTGTTTATAAAAAGTTTCCATGCAGCTTGCAAGCATGTCCCTTTTGTGATTATACCCTTTAATTTCTGTTTAACTAGCTTCCTCATTTTTGTGTAGTTCCCCTTTCTGAAGTTAAATGCTACTGTGACGGGTTTCTTTGGTGTCCCCCACCTCTACAAGGATACTAAATTTAATTGGATTACGGTTGCTATTATCAAGTGGGTCAGTTATAAGGCAGTTTGGGTTTTGGGCTCTCATGAGGTGATTCAGACTTTTGGCAAAGAGGAGGGGAAGCACTTCCGCTTCCCCATCCCTTGTGAAAAAGATGAACAACAATTTAAAGTTTTGTGCATGGGCTTGAATGCTCCAGCCTTGTCTTCATCAGAGAAAAAAGGGGTGTTAACTTGAGTTCACTGAAACAATATAAAATCTTAGTGAAGACAAGGCACCCTGGTTTTCACACTAGTTAGAAGGAAAACAAACCCTCAACTCCCCCACAGTTTTTAACCCCACCTGCTAACTTGTGCGAAAACCACAAACCACTTCACTAGGTTTTTACTTTGCGTTAGTTACCACGTTCAGTAATTTCCATTCGGAGCACATCTTTTTCCTAGTGAAGACTCCCTCTCAGTTCCCTATATTAGCAACCCTCGGCAGCAAGCACGAGAAACACATTAGCTGAATGTTTAAGCTAAAGTGACAGGCAATTATTTTACAGCACGGATTTTTAAATGGTCATTGCTATATTTCAGAGTTAACAATTCATTTAGATGAAAGAAAACACAGTTCATACTTGTCTCAGAACTATTGCTGAAGACGGTCTGCAGACTTAGGAACACAGACAAACTGTACCACTATACGCTGGCTTTTTACATTTATTTTCTTCACAACTCTAGGGCTAGAAATTTATATTTAAAAAAAGCAGCAGCCAGGATTGGGTCAGCTCCCCTGGGGATGGAGCAGCTGCAAGCCTTAGCAGTGCTCTGTTTGTCCCTCCACCCAAGGGGACAACCTAATTATCGTTACTCAGGGAATTGGAGTTCCTACAGCAACAGAAAACCCACATCTCTTGCTGTAGTCTCTGTCTACACAGTGGGGTTATGCCAGCATAGCTATGGTGCTGAAGCTATATTGCTACAGTGCCTGTAGTGTAGATATGGCCTCTGACACAGAACCTAGGGAATCTTCCCCCATGACTTTAAACTACAGACAGTGCTCTCACTCACTGATCTGGAGGGTACACCAATGATGAATTTGGCCCTAGGAAAGATGTCAGATAGATGCAGGAATTACTAGGTGAGGTGAGGTTCTATGGCCTGTGTGATACAAGAGGTCAGACTAGATGACCAAAATAGTCCCTTCTGGCCTTATAATCTAGGAGTATGAATCATTGGTTGTGTGAAAGGTAGCTGTGAGATGCCAAGAAGGGGGTGGAGAGGCGCAAGAAGGGGACTTAGGAGAAAGGGAAGTGTGACTGTTGCTTTCAACCTTTAGCTAAATAAATTTTTCACCTTTTTGGTTAGAATTCTTTTATGACCCACTGAAGAGGTGGGGAATCTACATGACATTTCTCAACATACTGAAAAATTCTTAACTAAAAAAAATCTCAGTCTCTTAAAGTACCTCATTTTTTTCACCCATATTTATGGCTGAGTAATGTACTATTTGTGACTAAGCCAAAACAGTGACATTTATCCTTCTATGTATTTACAAGAAACCCTAAAGTGGGGACCACAATGTACACAAAGTCCCACCAGGACTAATCCCATCAGGAATGTCATAAAGGAAGATCTGAAAGGCTTAGAAACCCATGTTTGCTCAAGTATAAAACATGATTAACAGGATTTTTCTCCTCTTGCCATTACTTCCCCCCCTTCCAAATACACATTTTCCAAAACTTAAAAAATCCCCAAAAGAAATCAATCAGGCTAAACACAAGTGGCCTGATTATCAGAAATGCTGAGCAACTGCAGCTCCCACTGAAAACAATGGGAGCTCTAGGTGACTCAACACTTGAAATCAGGCCCAGAGTATTTATCACTCAACCTTTAGTTTATTAAACACACACCTATTTACATGCAGAATTTTTACTTTATAACTTTTGCCATGTGGGATTAGTTTAAAGTCCTGCAACAAAGCAACCTTCCTCCACCCCTTCATAATACAGATCTAGGAGTGACTCTCTCCTAAACTGGTCAAAAATGTTGCCCAAAGGGCCAAATCCTGCTTGCCTTAGGGTTTGCTACAAAAAAGGAAAACTGACTAGAATAGCCATTCCGGACTAGCTCCGTGTGGACATACAGTTCCGGAATACAAGTAAATGTATTCCAGAATAATTAGCATGTGTCCAAAGAAAACCAATTATTCTGCAATATATTGACTTTTTATTCCACACTGGCATCCACATGAGGAGCTGTTCCAGTCCATTTTCCTGTGTAGATGAGCTTTTACTCATGCAAGACGTCCAATTGAATTCAGTGGGATTTCTATTAATAGGACAACATAACTGGGCTCCAGGTGTCTGTTGGAAACATTCTCCTCTCTCCTATTCTATCCTCCAATCATGTATGAAGCCTGCTTTCTCTCTTTATAAGAGTAGCCCCATCTATAGACCCAGGAAGCAAAGAAGTTTTTAAGAACCCACGTGAAGAAAAGTTATGTTCAGTTAAAAAAACACAACAAAACCCTATTAAATCAGCGTTCTTTTCCTAGCAATGCGTCTCAGCAGTCAGGCTTTACACTGGTAATTGCTGTAATTTATCTTGCAGTGCAAATGTCTAAAGGTGAGAGTTTTGGAAAAAAATTTCTCCATGATCATGGAAGGAATGGTGAGGTTTTAATAAACAATACATAAAATCTGACAGCTGCTTTAAAAAAAAAAAGTTAGATAGTTTAAAAACAAAAGAGCAGGTTATAATTCATACCAGCCTTCTATTTTGGTGTCCTAAAAATGACATACCAGATGCAAAAGGAGAAACAAGGAATGAGTAAGTTTTAGATGTCCGTTAGTTAAATCACGTAGATGCTGAATCTGTGGTGGTCAAGGTGATCCAAGGATACGTCAGGCCAGACTTTCAATGTTTAAATGCATTAAGTGTGGTCTAGTGGTTAGAACACCTGATCAGGAGTCAAGAGATCAGAATTCTATTTCCGGATCTTCCACTCATGGCATGCCACTGGGCAAATTGCTTACACTTGCTGTCTCAGGCCCAGCCCTCTGTAAAACTTAAATAATATCACCTGCCTATTACGCAGCCAGGATGTGAAACTTAAACAGAAGAAAGACGACAAATTGGTGTCCTTGGATGGAATGCATTATAGAATTCCAAAGCATTATTATATCATTAATGAGGCTATATCAATGCAATATTTTACTACCAAATTCATTTATTTTCCATGACCACATGCTACACTTATTCTCATCTTATATATGCATGCGAATGGAGGTGCAAGCATGTATCTGAAGTACAAGGGCACAGACACTGCAGATATTACATAGTTTATGCTGTCATTGTCACAGAAATAGGCAGTGCATGCTGACAACACTATAGAGCAAAGATTTTTCCACCAACTGGACACTTCCTGGTTTGCTTGACAGATATGCACAACTCTAAAAAAGTGATGACTATGAAAAACAGCCGTGATTATTTGTGAATTGGCTTTGAGAGGGAAGCTAGGCACAGTCTTGAAGCTAAAAACTGAAGTGAACAGCACTAATACTTAGCAACCAACAGCGCAAAGGAATCTCTAAACGTAAGTTGTACTCTACCTGAAAGGTCACTGCTTTCAATTCTCCGGAGCTCTGAATCAGCCCAGAACAACTTGCTCAGCTGGCTGTCAAGGGCCAGCGCTATAGGTTTACTCAAGCCACTGAAAAAGAGGATCTCCCGTTCAGTTCCATCCAGTGCTGCCCTCTCGATTTTGGGCGACCTTTCCTGCAAATTGGTGAAATACATGTACCTGTAGGAACAGTTGGAGTTAAACAGATTTGTAAATTATGCAGGATTTTTACTCATTAACTTTTTTCCTCTAACAATGTGTCAGAAAGACAGAGATGAAAAAAATCCCCCCTCACTACTACGCTGAAGAAATGGGAAGGAGGCAGCTATTTAAGACAATGACTGATTTGGGTGTAGGGCTGAATTTTCTCTTCCCATTTGCAGATGCAGGAAGAAGGGGAAACGGGCTACCTGGGCCTAGTACACACACAGGAAACTGGCTTGCTCTCTCTCTCAGCGCTCTGGTGTTTGAGAGAGCCAGCTAGGCCACTCTGTGGAACAGACTATCTGTACAGGAGGGGTTTCTAGGAAGGATGAGGCCTTGTCTCATGCCCTTCATTTCACCAGGATGCTTGTGTTGCGGGGTGGGAGGGAGCGGGAAGGGATGCAACCAGAATTTTGCTACAGCTGGGGACCAGAGCTTAACCCTCCCACAGCATCCCTACACCCAAAACCCACACATTCCTCCCCAACAGTGCCCCTGCACCCAGCCCCTGCTGCTCCCTGGTACCCAGTACTGAGCTCAAACAGCACTGGATCCAGCTCCAGTCACATTCCCCTCTGGCTTCCCCACACTCAGCCCCCCACCCCGCTCTGAGCTCTCCCCACACACCCAGCCCCACGGTCTCCCCGCCTGACACCCAGTCTTGAGTTCTTACCCAGAGAGGAGGTCAGGCTGAAGAGCACCATCCCCACCAGGAGACAGGTGGTTCTGGGAGCTCCAGGCCCTATCCTCCTTCGGCATCTCCACTTCCCCTGGAAGCACCAACAGCTTGGATCCAATCCTCTCCCCTCTGGGGAGTAGGGGTTTGGGGTGATGTCTGTGCCACTTCTTCCCAGGGGTTGGGTGCCCTGTGCCCATAAGTGCCGGAAGGATGGCAAAGAGGGAACGGGGGGGACAAGCAACTCCTCTTAAATTTGAGAGGCAGCTGAGAAAAATTTGAGTGAGTGGTGCGACCTGGTGCATGGGATCACAGTATCACTCAAATTTGGCCTGGCTGCCTCTCTTTCATGATAGAAGAGTGGCTGGGCCAAATTTCTAGCTCCAGTCAGGGGCCAAATGGGGTGGGGGCGGGGAAAGTCCTCTGAAGTCCCCCCCCATTGCAGCCATGGGGAGGTGGTGTCACTAACCCTTTTTAAAGAAGTATCAAGACCTGCTCTGTATTGTGTTTCTCCCCTTCTATGTAACACTATCACCCAGAGGGGCACCTCCTCTCCTCCCCAACAAGGCTCAGCATCAAAAGGGGCATAACTGAACCCTGCTAATCTTTAACAGTTAAGCCATGGCCCCAATTAAATCAGTGCAAGAATTCCCATTGACTTCAATGGGCCAGTATTTCATGCTAGGAATTTTAAAAAGCCTCAACCTTTAGCACACAGCCAACATCCCAAAGATAACCTTTATTTTGATGAGCAGCGAGAAGATTTATTAATTGACTCTCCAGGCTGGATTTTCCCTAGTCTGTCACATTACAACCACATACCCTTTCTCTGGGTTCACCACAATGGCCCTGGGCCTGTCTTGTTCTCCTTTCAGCACCACTCCCATGGGTCTCCCATCCAAGCGTGTCACATTAATCACATTAGTGGCTTCACATGTCCAGTAGATGTAGCGGCTGTAGATGTCAATGCTCAGGTCATAGGGCTGCATGTCTAGGTTCTGATTGGGGACTGGACTTGTCACCACAGTCAGGCTCTGGGAAAGCACCAGAAGAGTATGCCATTAAAGAATGTCACCTAGGAATTTCATTTGCTATATTTGCTGTACATGAAATTGTTCAAAGTTAGAAGGAGGCCTACAAAATAGAATCCTAAACCACGGAACACATGTTTAGTTGTTTCTTTCGGTTCCTTAGTGAGCAACAGCAGAGTGAACAGGGGACACAAAACACTTACCCCTGCAGATTTAAGGGGATGGAAATCATACTGTTTGGGTTGCCGCTCAGAAGTCATTTGTCTTGCACTTTTGGAAAGCTTGCCTAACTATTTTTTTGGCTTGTCACATATTCCAAAGCACTTAGCCTAGAAACTGCACACTTGTTTAATTCTGCTAGTCCCCCCTGGAGAGATCTGGCACCTTTGACTACTTTTGGCTGTTAAATGACAGATATTTACCCCAAAAAATCCCTAAATAGGAGTGAATGATAGAGCATTTCAAATGAATCCAACTCACATCCCATACCCTCAAGAATCTGCACTAGCTTTTAAACAAAACGCATTTACGAATTCCCTGCCATCAAGAAAAACAATTTTAAAAAGTCTGAGAATTAACAATTATATAAGCTTAATCAATTATTTTTACCTCACCCAACCTGCATCAGCCTTTGTCTCCTGCCCCATTCATGCCTACTCTCTGCTCCCCAATCACGTGCTCCCTTTCAATGCTGCCGGGATTCCTGCAACTCAGTTTCATGCTTCTCATCCGCAGTCCCACTGGTCTACTATCACCCTGTGCGTCTCTCCCGATGCCTGCGCCGGAACTCCCCAGCTCCTATGCAGGATCTGCATACCACTTTGTCCTGCCAGTCCCAAACGTCTCACCCTCAAGCCAGTGTACTGTCACAGTGTCAGTGTTGCTCCTCTGTATTTCCTCCATGAACCCTACTATCCCATTTCTACTGAGGTGCTCATCACCATCAGCAAAACCCAACTACATGGAAGCCCAGAGCTAGCAGGAGGTCCGTATATTTAGAGTATTTAAAATGCCATCATTATTTTGTATAAACAATGCCTCATCACTTTGCAATTCCTCTCTCTGGATACCTGGCTGCCATCTTCTTGTGCCTTCCGAATGATGTTTTGCCGTGAGTCAATCCAGTAAAGCTGCTTATCTAGGGGGTCATAATCGATGGCCCGCACGTTCCTGAGACTGTGGATAGGGAGTATGATATCTGGACTCTGTTGCTCATCTATCACCATGCGATTAATTGCATTCTTCTGACTGAACAACAGGAAAGTTGTAGGAGCTTTAAAAAAAAGTGACACACAGAGAGCAGAAATACTGGTTATCTGTACACCCAGTACCATCAACTGCTACACAAAAGCTACCAATCCCCCAGAAATCCCTCTACCCCTCCGCACATATACACATGTGCGCAGACGGGGCTCTTTTTGGAAAGGCTTTAATGGCGTCTACTTTTTACAATACATTCTTATGTGTGGGGATGTAAAAACCAAGGATAATTTCAAATGCAAAGAGAAGAATAAAGACACACTTGTCAAAATTATCACAAAGCAGAATGATCAACTGTGTCTCTCATGGAACTGTTAATTTTCTTTTTTTTAAATGGGGCAAGAAAAAAAGCATTGGTTTAAATTCAGGCACTCGCTTAAAGCTCATCTATTTGCAGATTAAACGGTGCAGCATTCACCATTTGTGTTTTACTACAGGTCACAGTGAAGATTTTCATTAGGTTGGTACAGTTTTGCAGATAATGCTGTGTCTATTCCCCCAGAAAAAGAATTAGTAAGTCACACAGAAAAACGTTTGTCCTGGATAGGTGAAAGCAGCAGCAGCAGCGCTTCACATTCTCTTCAGATTAATTTTCTGTTGCTTGTTTCCGCTCAACTTCTTGGTGAACAAGTATTCTACCCCACAGCCAAAGTAGGAAAAATCGAATGATTGTCCAGCAGCTTGAGACACCAGGAAAAACCTGCTCCAAACAAGGGAATTCTAAATTATTTACTGTCCCAATGGATGCACTGCTGACCTGGACTTGAAAATGCTGTGTGCACTGAGTGACCAGCATGTCTGAACTGAGGCTGAAAAGGAAAACGGGCCTGTGTATCCATTTTCTTGTAAATGGTATCAAAACAGAAGATTAAATTATTCTTTTCCCCTCTTAAAAAAAAACCTGACCTGAGGAAGAGCTGTATGTGGCTGGAAACCTCATCTCTCTCAGCAACAGAAGTTGGTTCAATAAAAGACATTACTCACCCACCTTGACACACTCCTATCCTGGGACCAATATAGCTACAATTATACTGCTTTTATAGATTAAAATAAATTTTCCATCCATATTTTTAGACAACTGGATTCAAGATCCAGTATCAATGTAAAGCCTTTTTCCCAAGTATTTTCGCAGCATCCTTTTAGCCAGCAATCTGCCTGCAATAAAGTTATAGTGCACTGCTGCACAAGTCCCAGCAACCAAAAGCAGAGCCTGCAGCCTCAGCAAAGTTTATTAAATCAATTTTCTGTAGCTTAAGCCTGAAAAGATCAGCAGTAGGACATGTCACCCATTCCAACCTACAGAACAGAATAGGTAACACCTGAGGGAGTGAGGTTCCAGAGAACATCCTCTGTCTTTATTATTTTAGGCATGTACTTTGAGTAGTTTTTCTGGCTGCTGGTAAGGAAAAAAAAGTTCCATGGTCATAAAAATATACTTTTTACACTGTGCAAAATTCAGACCTAAGTGCAAGTTATTTTTGCTTTCTGCAAAACTTGGATTTTTCCCCAAGAATTTTACCAAGTGTTTTTTCCTACATTTAATCACTAATAGAAGATAGTAAGACAAAAGCAAACCAAAAAATACAAACACACAGTTTGTTGTACGCATGCAGTGTAAATAACAAAACATTTGGAAAGGTCAAATACCTTATTTATGGGATAAAAGAAGCATTTTAAAAGGACACATGCAAAGGAAAACGTTTTAGACCAAAACAAAGGAAGTTGTAACTGAAAACATACAAGCATCCTTTCACAAACACTCAAATCCTTTTTCTCCTCCCTTCCGGACACCCTCTACCATTCTTGGAGATCCCCTGGGTAAGAACTTCAAAAGGGAAGGCATTAAATAATTGTCTTCTTGATATTGTTAAACCCAGACTTCTCTAGTATTAATGTTGTCAAAATAGATGGCTCATTGTACGTGGTGGTAGGGCAGATTTCCTATTTTAAGGCCCCCCCGTTCTCTGGAACAGAGTTTGGGCTTTGGAAAATATTTTCCATTCTCCAATGTAGTTTCTCCCAACAGTCATATATTTTAACTATATTTCTGGAAGGACTGTGGGTGAAACACAGCAGCATCCCAGCTGGGGAACTGCTCTTTAAGCTCAACAATGCAGTGTTGGCTCTGAAAGTTTGAGTTCCCAGATCTAGTTGCAGCAGTGTCTCCTTCCCATAATTAAAAGAATGTGCGCACAACATGTGCTTTGTGGTCCACAAAGGGAGGAACTGGCCTTTAAACAGGGCTTGTGCTAGAATAATGCTCAGAAATACACACGCAAGTAAAATAGACAAGAGAAAGTTAAAATGATCCATGCTCTGATTACAGAGACCAAAAGAAAAATTAAATTACAAGCAGAAAAGTCTAAGTCTCCAATTACCTACAAATGAAAAGTTGGAAAGCTACCAAGGTTGAACATGGCTAAAAAGCTGTTAATGTCCAATAAAAGATTTTGACCCATACTCTTTACTTCAGGAACAATCCTACTTCTTTATAACAAGTTTCCTGTATTTTTCTCACTGCTTTGTTATTATCATTTCTATGAAAACAGGAACTTTACATGACTTAATTACTTATTTCTCATCAGAAGACAAAATCCCCTGCTTATGATATCATAGTTATCGCCACAACTACGTCAACTATTCTTCTGACATGCAGCAAAGGTGGAAGAACGATATGCTACAAAGAGTTTGTTTTCATGCAAGTGGTCCCTTGTAATAAACAGAAAAGAAATACAGAAAATGTGGGGTGTGCAAAACACAAACGTTTCCAAGATGTTGATTTTCAAAGTATTCCATGAAGGTGGCATTCTCAGAACAAGTGACGCTCCATTTTGGGTTAGTGCAACAGTTAGATCTCTTTACTCATGCTTAATGCAGATGAGATACAATCTGACTCTCTTAACCCACTGACTAATCTGAAAGACATCAGTGGAAACCAGCTGTGAAACTTGGCAGTCAAAAATGGAGGTTACTTACCAGTAACTGGAGATTCTTTGAGATGAGTGGTCCCTATCTGGACTCCACACATTAGGTAAACAGGCACACTAGGTGCATGAGTTGAGATTTTTTTTGCAAGCAGTATCCATTGGACCACACATGCTGTACCTCTCCTCATGTTCTGAACCAAGTGTATAAAAGGTGGTGTGGGCCAGCGCCTCTCCAGTTTCCCATTCTTACGACAGTTCGAATGATCCACAGCAGAGGGGATGGACGGCAAGTAGACAGGGACAACACATCTTGAAGAACATCCAGTTACAGGTAAGTAGCCTCCATTTCTTCCTTGAATGATGGTGTCTATGTGTATTCCACATGTGGGAGCTAAGCAAGCAGTGGTCAGACAGAAGGTGGACGCAAGAATGCAAAAGTGATAGTCGAATGTAGTACTGCTGTCCCCACAGCTGTGTCTGCAGTTGATGGCTGGACCAGAGCTTTATGTCTTGTAAAGGTATGCAAAGAGCTTCAATTAGCTGCCTCCATATCTCTAGGAAGGGTATGTTTCTCAGCAACGCAGCTGAAGTAGCTTGCCCTTTAGTGGAATAAGCCCTCACCCTTTCTGGAGGGGGAATATGTGCTACTTGGTAACAAAGGGAAATGTAATCCCAGATCCATTTTGAATGTCTCTGCGTTTTATGTAGCTTGAACCCTTGACCACTCTCCTACAAAAACAAATAGTTTAGGTCAGTGGTTCCCAAACTTTTCTCTGCCGTGGCACACCTTGATACCTTTAATTATTTTAAGGCACACCACCATATAGTCTCCAAATTAACTCATGAATACTCAGGAGCCAATTCAGAACAAGTAGTTTTTCAAAAATTCTGTGGCACACCTGCTCTGGCCTGACGACACACCAGTGTGCTGCGGCACACCGGTTGGGAAACACTGGTTTAGGTGTCTTATCATCATTTGTTCTTTGCAGATAAAAGGCCAAAGCACTTGGGACATCTAGAGAATGCAGTCATCTCTCTTTATCTGAGTCACGCAGTTTTGGAAAAAATCCTGGTAAATGGACTACTTCACTCAGATGAAAAGGTATTTTAAAGTGGGATTGTAACGAGACCCTTATTTTATAGAATGTAGTATATGGTGGATCCACCATGAGCACTCCCAGCTCACTAACCCTTTTAGCTGAAATTTTGTCTATTAAAAAGGCTGCCTTCATGGACAGGTGGGCCACAGAGCATGTGGCTATAGGCTCAAAAGGGCAGCTTAGTGAACAACGATGAAACAAAATTGAGGTCCCACTGTGGTGCCAACTTCAACAATGGTGGAAAGGATCTGAGAATCCCCTTCAGAAATTTAGTTGTGACAGTACGAGTGAATATTTTATGGTTATCCACCAGAGGATGGAAATCATCCTATTAGTCCTGTCAATGGTGTTTTCTCTTAGGGGTAAGGGTATAAATGCCTGTGAACCAAATTTTGTCCTCAAATCTTTGAAGGAGAGGAGACATTCATTCATCCTGTTGTGGAACAGGTTGATAGTATCGAAGGGTAGATCTCAGATGATACTCTGCACCTCTAGGAAAACCTGAGGATTGTGACTAAGAGTCTCTCCTCATAACAATGATCACAGCCTTCCCCCTAGATGCAGCATCTGCTGTGTCCACTAGGACCTGTAGGGAAATTTTAGCTGCCAATAATCTGCTCTTATCCACTAAGGCCTGGAAGCAGGTCCTATGCCCTTCAGGGAGCTCATCCCTGAATTCCAAAAACTTTTTATAATTAGTAAAATCATATTTGGCCAAGAGATCCTAAACTGGAAGGAGGTGGAAGAGAAGCTCTCTCTCTCTAGGAGGTTCAGTCACTTGTGTCCCTTAGTAGAGGGAGCAGCCTTTGGGTGGTGTTACTTGGACAACTCTGTAGCCTCCTGCACCACCAAAGCATTAGAATCCCCTCCTCCCCCCGCAGACGGAACAAAGCAGCACTTCTCGGCCCGCTTACGGGTGAGTACACAAAAAGCAGAACTGCCAAATCATATTTGCTGGGTCCACAATGACCTAGTGATGGGGAAGGCCACGTGACTAGGGCCAGAAGACTGCAAAATGTCTAGTGAACTATGCTGAGGCTCCTGGACTCCCCCTAGCTGAATTTGTAGCTACGCAGTCATCGTGGGCATGAGATCTTGATATTGTTTAAAGTCATCTGGCAGAGATGGAATAACTGCCTCATCTGACAAGATCACTACCAGAACCAGCTCACCTTCCCGTTCAAAGGCCTGGTCTACACTTACCTTCTGGATTTGGTGGCAGTCGACGGGAGATACGCAAATGACGTAAATCACTTACATATGTCCCATCGACTTCACTGCTTCTGTTCTGCGCACTGTCCACACTGTGCTGCACCACTTCGGAGGGTGGTTTTCCTCTGTTGATTTCTGGATCGACTGAGCGGGTCTACACAGATTTACCACCGTCAGTAAGACCCAGCCTGAATATGCCAACAGAGCCAATTGTGGATGTCCGAGGAAATGGTAAATAGGACTCCTGCACCAAACCTAGGAAAGGGCTCCCATGATCTCACAATACTGCCAGTAGGATGAATCAATTGTCAGAGGACCCCCATGGCACAGGGGGCAGGGGTCAGATACCTGATCTTCTGTCTTATGTCACACTCTGCCTGAGGCTGCAGAGACACCTGCAGGGCCTCAGATCCATCTGAAGAGAAAACTAGATCCTCATCTCTAGTAGAACTAATGGTACCAATGGCTGAGCCTCAAAGCTGGCGGGTAGGATGGGAAAGTGACTGTCTCATCGAGATAGTCTCTTCTTTTGGTGTATCTATGTCCCAGAATAAAGGCGGTCCCAATAGGAGGGCTGAACGCAGATAGGGAAGAACAAAGATGTTCTCCAAAGAGACGTCAGTCTTTGATTGTCCTGGGGTATGAGGAGAATTCTTTGTCAGAGCTGTTGGAACCAGAGCTTCCTTGGTCACCGTGGTGGATGGCTCGCCCTGGGACCACTGGTACCACACCAACTCTAGAAATGGATGTGAGCATCAGGAGTGGTTTATCCTGAGCCTTACCATCAAAGCTGATGTTGGTACCATCAGATCCATACCTTTGTGCTCCTCATTCTCCTGTTGAGAAGATTTACTTGGTCCTAAATCCTTAGCACCTCTGTGTGCTGGCTCTCCTGACTTTGATGAGGTCAGGGAGGGATCCTCTCTCTTTGGAGGCAGCTTTAGACAAAGATGGCTTCTCCTTATGTCTACGTGCTCTCTGCTCTCATGTGAAGCCTTCTCCTTAGGCTTAACAGTATTAGTCTCTGCTCCTGAGCTCGTGCTCAAAAGGATGCTGCCTACTTGGAGAGACTGATGTATCCAGCAGGAGGGATGGGAGGGTGTTCAAGGCGTCAATCTGACTGGGGCTTCATCACCTTCTTCATGAGATGTTTTCTGAGTCTCAGTTCCTGACCTTCATGAGTTGGGGGGAGGGTGGAAGGGGCCAGCAGATGCTGGCAGAAATATGAGCCTCACTCAGGCAGTACTGATGTTTGTCATTCACCAAAAAGGAGTGAAGACAGGAAACACAGATTTTCAACCCTGGGCATAATCCTAGACTTCTCAGGGCAAAAGGTGGGGATGAAAATGGGTGGGAACACTAACACTTCTATTAAAAACTACTAAAACTAACTATGAAAATATTTTACTGCAATAAGCAGTTAAAAAATAAAAAAGGATATGAGGCCAGCGAAGATCGCGACTCAGACCATGCAGCAATAAGAAGGAACTGGAGACTTGTACCACCTTTCATGCCCTTGGTTTGGGGCATGAGGAAAGCAATAGCACATGTGTGGGCCAATGGATGCTGCTTGGAAAAAATTCTGGACTCAAGTGCATGCCTGTATCCAATGTGTGGAATACACATAGGGACCATCACTTGAAGAATCATAAGTGCTGGACTGGCAGTCAGTTATTGAGAGAAAGATAAATTATCTGGCTAGAAACTAACTGTGGCTGGCCTGAGGGCCTTCTGGTTCACATTCTGCACAATAATGAAGAAAACTGGGGTTTGGCTACTCCCTCTCTCCCTCCTGTGATTAGGTACTGGAAGTGCTGTGAAGGCAGCATACTAGGGCCTCTCTTCTCACTCAGAAGCAATGCCTTTAGCCACACTGGGGCTGTCCAGTGCCCCATCAAGCTGAAATAGAAGTCACAACAAAATTCACCTCCAACAAACAAAAACTCATCCAACATTTCAAAATATGCACCAAATCCCACTAACCCTCTACGCCTGGTAAAATCTCAAAAAAATAAAGGGGACCTGAAGTAACTTTCATAGGCCAGCACAAAAGTAGAAGTGTTTCCAGCCTCCCTTCTCACCCAGCTTTACTCTGGTTGGCAGAACCAATAAAAAGGTTCAGTGAAATTAATTGCTTTGCCAAGCCTGGAAAATATTTTTTAAATATCCTAACTTTTACTCAGTTGCCTTCCAGGAATTTAATTTGGTTAGAAAACAAAGTGTAACTAGTAACACATCCAGCTTTAGAACTTTGTATTGGAACTGGAAAGGTTTTTAATAGCCTTCAGCACAGAGGTAGAAACGAGCCACAATTTGGCATATTATGTTCCTGTCACCAAAGCAAACGGTATCCTCTTTGTTGCTATTCAAAATAAACAGAGAAGAAAAATGAAAATGTTTCTTTTCTCTATTAAAATACTTTTATCTGTTACCAAATGTATTTGCTTCCATAATTTATTCCCTTTGGAATAACAAACATGGCATACTCTTCCCTATGTCTTCAATTTGACATTTGTCCTTATAGCTTACCACTACAAGTCCTGTTGTCAGAATTCAAGGAATAGTGAGCTGGGCATCCACAGACAAAACCACCAACTGGCACTGCCAAGCAGAGATGGGAGCAGTGCCCATTACTAGATGCACATTCATTCCAGCCCGCCTGCCTGGAGGAATGGAAGACCAGGATATCCATCACATAATCCAAGTGGCCTTGAATGATGGTCCGGTTCTGGCCACTGGTCTTGTTGGCTCGCTCGATGCTGCGCCGGCTCCAGTCTGTCCAATAGATGTAATCCTGGTATTGAGTCAAGCCAAATGGGTGAGGCAAGTCATCTGCTATAACCTCACGGTCAAGGCCTGTTTTCAAAAAAGGACATAGTAGGGTTTTATAACAAATGTATAAAATGTAAAAAAAAACCACCACCAAAACATGCCCCCTCCACTTTCATGCCTGATACAGACAACAGAGTACGCCTTTTTTTTTTTAAACTATCAGTTCTGAGTGTATTAAATCTATGAGTTTTTGCAGTTTGGCTTTCCCTCCACCTTTACAACAAATGAAATATTGGTTATTTTTTTTGCCAGACAGGACATTCCAAAAGCTACCAGTTGACAGCTTTTTCCTACGCATAACTAAAAACACATAGGTCACCTAGAAAAAGCAACTTCAGCTTACCTAGCATATTTGAAGATTCTATTAAGTTGGTATCTAGATCTGTCCAATAAAGTCTTCTTTTAGCATAATCAATTGTTAGTCCGTTAGCTCGTCCCACATTTGGTACCAAAGTTGTACGTTCGCTTCCATCCATTGCAGCTCGGTCAATCTTGGGCTTCCCACCCCACTCAGTCCAGTACATAAACCTGCATAAAAATGCCAGAAATGTCTCATTTATCTGATATAGACTTTTGGACAATGCAGACTCTTAAAATTTCTTGACAGAACATGAAAGGAAAAAACACAACACAAAGGCAAGAAAAAAAACAAATATAGGAAAAAAGGGCACAGAAAACCAGAGCTATGAATTTAAGTTTTTATTAAAACACATTACATTAAATCTTTTTCTCAAAACACAATGTAGGAAATGAGTCAGATTTCCCTCCAGTATTTTCAACAATATTTGCTCCATCCGATGGTGGATGGTTACCAAGGAATTCCTCACTAGAGCCCTTCACTATTTAGTCCACGAGCGTTGGTTAACAGGATGGCATCTGGGTAACATTAGATTGCATATTGTTCTTTATCAAGAACTGGTCCAAAGCATATCACATAAGCAATCAGAATTGCTTTCTGCTTCTACTCAATCCTCCACTGAACTCCAAACTGAATTGTTCTTTTACTGTAAGTGGGTAGGAGGGTACTTCCCTGAAATTTTTCTCCACCCATTTCCATACCACAGATTGGTTTTATAGGTTGCAATGGGGCAGACTTTTCTCATGGGCAAAGTACCACAAACCTGTATAGTTTCACATACGAATGCACATTTCACATATGAATGCATTAAGGATATTATACTGTTTTAGACAGGATTTTTTGGATGTGTGTTCATTTCTTGTGCAGACATTTGGTATCAGCAGGGCAAGTATTTAGGCACATCTTCCAAAATGTTATGACTACACAGTTTTTAAAATTTGAGTATAACGTAACTAGAGCCAAATTTAACACCTTTATCCCAGGTCATGATAATGTTCAGACGAACTTGCTTAGTCTTTTTAGCATCAACCTAACATCACCAGGCCGGGATAGGTTATTTGAGAAACTGCCTGATGATCAAGGAGAAATGTTTCTTCCTTTGGCCATCAGGGGTACCTGAAAAGCTTTTTCCCAGTCTGACTTTGCTAAGCATAGATCCAGTGTAAATCTCCACATTAGAAATGCCATGGAAAGCTTCATTTCAGTGATGCATAAATTGCACTGACAGGAGAGGAAAGGACATTGATGTGTTCCAGATCTAGTCCTGGGCTGAGGCAGTTCACTAGAAAAGGGAACCATGCTTAATTAATTTGGGGGGGCAGAGCGGTGCTCTGCTGGACATTTTAGAGTTCTTCTCCCATGTACTTCCACCACGCCTCAATTGCAGAATCATAACAGACTGTTCAGGATGAAAGCTCTCATATTCCTAATGGCAAATTAGAATCACATAGAGCAGCCCTGTGTTCAGACTGAGAGTCTCTGGTCTTGCAAGCAGATCTCGGAGACTCTCCATTGCACTTTGGTAATGACACACCTTGACCTCATTTACTGCTGACCCTAGGTAAGGCTCTCACCCTACTGTGTATAGAATTCAGATCATCGGAGTACTCTGATAGCTGTCACCGCATAAACATATACTATTGTTCTCTGGCATCAACGGAATGCAGAAGAGGAATGTGTTTATATATATATATATATATATATATATATATATATATGATACCAATTCTTTGCATTGTCTGCCAGGAACTATACTGATCCTAATATCTTGAACACAACATCTGGTTCTCAGAAAGATAAGAGTTCAGAAATTATACTGATATTATACATACCCAAGTAGGTTAGATAGGTACGCTAAGCTAAACAGAAAAAAAGATCACTATGAGTGTGAAGTGACAACAGAATTTGTATTGGCCAAAATTGTAAAGAAATGGATGGGTACATTCAAACTCATTCAATGGGACCTGCTTAGTGATCAGCACTTTTGAAAAATCAGGCCACTTAGTTAGGTGGGCTAAATGTGGGCTTAAGAATAAAACCCACTTCTGAAAATCTTGGTGATCGTCTATTGCTTTACTTGACTCTCTCCTGTTTTTGTTTTTAAAACAACTTTGCTGTTTGGCTTCCCAGTGTGAATTATGATGGGGAAGTGAGAACCACTCCGGTCTACATGTGTTTTGTGAGTATTTCTGGCCAGACAGCTATTAGAGCAAGGGAAAATGAGAAACTTCACATTAATTGAGAGAAATATTAGCTCTTGTGAATACCAGTGAGGAAAATGAGTCACAAACCGTAAGGTAAGTGGTAAAATCACAACACTAATCCACATTTCCAGTGTTTGAGCACCTTTGAGGGACTATGTGAATGCTGCATACTCCAATTCTCAAAACATCTGGTTCAGATTTGCATATCACATCAGCAATTGTTCCCTCCCACTTTGAATGAACGATTTCGGTATATAGCAAACTTGAACTGATATTTTTCCAAGAGAAAGATGGTATGGAGAGGTAACTGCCTCATGAATGGGAACCTGGAAGTCCTGAGATTTTCCAAGCTCTATACAGCAACTCACTATGGCCCTGGACATATCACTCAATGCCTGATTTTCAGGGTTCCTAAGCTCCTACAGTTCCAGCTGAAGTCACTGTAAACTGGGAATGCAGATGATTTGAAAATCAGAACCTACGTTTCTCTGTCTGAGTTTCCTCATCTGTAAAATAGGAGTAATTAATACATAACTAATGTACCTCATGTGGATTTTGCAAAGGAATAAATTAGTTAATGCTTGTAAACCATTTCAAGGTTATAAAGTACTATGTAGATATTAAGTATTATGACAGTCCTTTCTTATTTTTGCTATTACATTTTAATATGATTGAGTCCATTTCCCTGCCCTGGTTCTTAGAAAAAAGAGCTCTCTCGTTACAAAACCGTACATTTTGGAAAGGCAGGCAGAGTGGTTTTCTTGGATGCACCATTTCCTTCCCTTTGCCTACCAAAGGTGTCCTTCCTTCCAAAATAAACTCTGTTCTTATTCTCACACAGTGAGCTTCACTTCCTACTCAGAGGCAAAGCACATAATACCTTCACAGCAAGCTAACTCGTGATGAAAAGGAGCTCCATTTTAAAAGGACAAATATTTTCTTTTCAGTGTGATGGACCTTTTCTAATTAATGAATTCCATAAACCTAAAGCTACTTCTACTTCATGATTAATTAAAAAACTAAATATAAAGCCTTTTTTAATGAGCTTCTCTGATTTTTGTGTAGTATTCCTAATGATTATTCAGGACATTAAGAGCATATTCCTCCAGCCCTTGTATTCTAAATTACTAAGTTATATTCCCCAGCTCAGTTCTCTCAGGATTTATATACTTGTGCCTCATTAACATGCCCTACAGAAAATATGCATGTGCTATTTTTAAAAAGTTTGTAAACATAAAATTAAGTCAGAAAGTTACCCTTCAGCAGGGTCTAATGCCAGCGCCCGGGGGCTGTCCAGATCCTTCCACACCAATACTTGGCGATGTTGTCCGTCCAACTTTGATACTTCAATTCGATTTGTTCCAGTATCAGCCCAATACAGGTTCTTCCCTAGCCAGTCTACTGCCATTCCTTCTGGGTAATCCAAGCCAAACTCCACTACATGTTCTAGTGCACTGCCATTCATAAATGCCCTGCTGATAGTCTGCAGGGATACAATGATACATAGGCAAATTAGGAACTTTACCAGTCTGTCACTGGGGTTTGCATTTAAAAACTTTCAGTTTTCAGGCATCTTGTAAGGAAGATCATACAATATGCTACTTACTGGTACAAGGAACAAAACGCCTATTCAAGAGTGATGATATGCTATGCCCCGTGAAAGTTCACTGAGGAAATAAATGGGATGGCTTCAGTTGGATTCTATTAAGCAGTCTACATGCCCCAGTGACCGTAACAACTCACTGCCGGCTTTGAGGGGAAAATGTTTTGGAATTCTCAGGCCCATACAGAAGCTTCTACACTACAGCGAGAAGCAATATTTTAGAGTCACAGAATCAGCATTTAAAGGACAGAAGGGACTACCAAGTCATTTAACTCGACCTCCTGTATATTCCAGACCACTAAACACCACCCAACCACCCCCATGCCACATTATTAATTAAATAGGTTTATTATGGTAGTACCTAAGGATCAGTGGGGGCCACTATGCTAGGTACAGTTCAAAGTAGTAGACAGTCTCTCCCCTGAAGAGCTTACAATCTAAGTACACAAGGCAGCATACAACATGGAGGGAGGGGCAGAACACACGAGCACGGTGAACAGTGTGATAGTTACAAATTTCATGTTAGTGCCATGACTTTTCTTTTTTTTAAAATAGCATCCTCATCTAAAAAGTTCAGCACAAATCACCATGTAGATGAAAACAAACAATGGCAAAGAAGTCAGTTAGCTCTGCAGTGCCAGTATTTACGGATGGTAAGCAACTAATTTAAATCCCTATTAAGAAGAGCTTCTGATTTCTCTTTTATTCAACAATTTCTTCCTTTTTACTCTCAACTTCATAGTCCTTCCTATGGCAATAGATGCTGCCATAACTATGTAATATTTCATAGCTTAGCCATTCGTTGGTATACAATTATCACCAAAAACCCCAGACAACATTTCTTTCCCAAGTACAACAATGGTATGCAAACACTAGTTTCCTCTTAGCTCCCCCTCACTCCTTATATTTCTAACATAAAAGAAGTTACCCACAAAGTTCAATTTTGTTTGCTTCCAGTTTGTGCACTAGCACCACTGATGTCACAGCAGTGTGCACAGTTGGGAGATCAGTGTCCCTTACTCCCTATCTATTATGTCCTTTCAAACCAACTTTGGGCACCATGTTTAATCTATTTCTACCTCAGTTCAACTTAAACCAGTTTCGTCAGCTACCCTCTTGGAAACTTACTTGCAAACTGTTTTGAGCCCTTGTGTACCCAGCTCCTAGGTTACAGAGTGCAGAGCACAGCAAGTTGCTGTGTAGGCCTCAATGACATTACAGAATTCTTCCTTTATTAAAAAAATCTTGATCTTCACATTTCTGAATAAATTTACTGTTCATGAAAATGAGAGAGTGAAACCACACTGGTGAATATGGATGTTGAAACTTATACACCATTTGTCTGCTTTATGCCTGTTTCTGATCTGCAACATGCCCCCTTATCTCAGTCTTAACCGAATAGTCTAGCTATTTCAGTGTAACCTATAATTCTTACCATATTTCACCTAATATATACTAACTAATATCATAACTAATAGATACTGAGGTAAGACTAACATCAACTTTCACTTCAGGCCCAAGACACAGTTCCCTCTCATGTATTTGGCAAGATATCCATGTTAATTCCCCAAGTCTCCCTCAAAAGGGTGTTTTCTCCCAGTTTCAGTTTTCCACCAAATTCTAACTTTTATCCTTGCAAAACCACAGCGTATGTGAAAACATGTTTAAACTGACTGAAAAAGAACACGCGTGAATTTTGCCAGGATATGAACACCAATGGCATTTTGTGTGCGAGTCAAGCTTTTTCATCGGAACACGAATTTTGCAAAACTGACTTGTTAGTCAGTTGTCAAGTTAAGTGTTTTGAGAACCCCAGGAATGGACACTGTACAGAGACAAGTCCCTCCTTTACCTTCAGTGAGATATCTGTCCAGTAAATCCGATTGTCTGTCACATCAAAATCCAGAGCAGAAGCTTCTTTAACTCCAGTAAGCGGGATGGCAACGTTGTTGTTGTTGGTTTCCAAAGATATTCGCCTGATATCTGCTCTTCGAGAAAAGAGCAGGAAAGCTTCTGGGACAATACAAGTCCTCATGTCACTGATAAGCTCTAAGCCTATGGGACAAGCGCAGCGAAGGCCCTGAGGTCTGTACAGACAGAGATGACTGCAACCACCATTGTCCTCTGCACAAGGGTTTGTACCTACACATTCAGGAGAGGCAAAAAGAATTACATGACATTGTCCTCCTTGGCATGATCATTAGCCTCATACAACAGTGCTAGCTTTCTCTAAAGGACATTGCCCCGCAACCTTGTCCTAGCAGGATTACTTTAAGAATGGAAATAGTTGCAGACTTCAGATCCATTCAAAGGGCCTCTCCTTTCAGACCACCAATAAAAAAGATCATTGTGATCAATGTTGCGTGTATGTTATGGAAGGCTGTCTATTAAGAACTGCACTGAAATCACCAAACAAACACTAATTTCATGTGGGCCATATGGTTGGGAGGAGGCCTGCATTTGACTCATGTAACCTGGTGTCCACAAGTTGATTGTGCACTGATTTGTCTAAAAGGGCACAAACAAAACCTGTGTCGCTCCTAGCTTTTGTGCAGAAACAGGAAGCACAATTCGAAGGCAGTTTGTGAGATGAAGGCACATACAACGGTCTTAGTTTCATTAAAGCACCATTGGTGCTAAAGAAATACAAATCTTGTAACTAAACTGAATTCTGTACATGTTCTAATCTAAAACCTAGTCTACACTAGGAAATTAAGCAGCATAACCATGTTGCTTGGGGGCGTGAAAAATCCCCACTCCTGAACAGCATAATTAAAAGCCATGCTAAGTCCCCATGTAGACAGCATTAAGGTGATGAAGAATTCTTCAATCAACTGAACTACCACCTCTTGGGGATGTAGATTACCCAGGCTGATGGGAGAATCCCTTCTGTCGGTTTAGGCAGTGTCTACATAGCACAGTTGTGCCACTGTAATGTTTTAAGAGCAGATAAGCCCTAAACAATGACCAGGATACAGAGCACTCCAAGCCTGCAGAAGGGCACTGCTGACACTGTTTTTTACTCTCATTATCCCAGTAAAATACAACCACAGATTTTCTTTGTGTTCTTGCTAATAGTTTGGCGTAGTGTGTTTACAGTGTGAAGGAAAAGAGTTACCCATTTCAGTTGCTCATGAAGCTGCTTTTCATACTTTTTGTTCAGGTCTGATTTTCAGTCACTCACCAATGATCTGAAAGACATTAGTAGCTTTCAAGCCCATTAGGTCAGGCAGCTGGTCTATGATGATTTCTCGTTCTGCTGTACGCTTATGCACTCGCTCAATGCTGCGCCTTTGCCAGTCTGTCCAATAGATGTAATCTCCCAACAGCGTGAATCCAAAGATGTGAGGCAGCTTGTCCTCTACCAGAACTCTCCTGCTACTGCCATCTGCATTCATGACCTGTGCATACACAAAGACATTTGAATGAGAAACATTCTGCAAACATGCAGAATAATTTCGCCAGATAGCCCATGATTAATTACTTTAGATGTTTTATTCAACTTTCAACACAAAATAAAAAAAAACCTAACTGTACAATCAGCAAGGTTTTTGGAAAATCCTCCATCAACAAAACCATGCAGAACCTGTGCATCTAAGACTATATCCGCATAAGCAAAACCTAGATAAACAGATCCAATGTGAGATTATGACTCAGCAAATCCTACAGAAAGAACAGGTAAGAACTGCCACACTGGTTCAGACCCATGGTCCATCTAACCCAATACTCTGTCTCTAACAGTGGACAGTAACAGAGCTTCAGGGGGAATAAAGAGAACTGGGCAGTTGGAACGATCCACCCCATCTTCCCCTCCAAACTTCCAGCAGTCAGAGGTTTAGGATCACTACGAAAACAGGGTTACATCCCTTACCATCTTGGCTATGTTCCATGACTTATCTAGTTCTCTCTCAAATCCTGTTATACTTTTGGCCTTCACAACATCACCTGGCAATGAGTTCCACAGGTTAATTATGTGTTGTGAAAAAAATGTGCTTCTTGTTTGCATTAAATGTACTGACTATTAATTTCATCAGATGATCCCTGGTTTTTGTATTGTGAGAACAGGTAAATAACACTTCTTTATTTATCTTTCCACACCATTCATGATTTCACTGACCTCTATCACCCCTTAGCCATGTCTCTTCTAACCTGAACAGCCCTAATCTTTTTAGTTTCTCCTCATAAGGAAGCCATTCCATAACCTGACCATCTTTACTACCTTCTCTAAACCCTTTTGCCAATTTCGCTATATCTTTTGGAGATAGGGCGAACAGGACACAATATTCAAGATGTGGGCATACCCTGGATTTATAGAGTGGCATTATGATATTTTCTGTCTTATTTTCTCTCTTTTTTCTAATAGTTCCTAACATTCGGTTAGACTTTTTGACTGCTGTTACATACAGACCTGAAGTTTTCAAAGATCTATCCATGGTGACCCCAACATCTCTTTCTTGCATGGTAACAGCTAATTTAGAGCCCATCATTACATATGTGTAGTTGGAATTATTTTTTCCAGCTATGCATTACTTTACACTTATAAGTGTTGAATTTCATCTGCCATTTTTATTTGCCCAGTCACGCAGTTTTGTGAGATTCCCCCTGTAACTCTTTGAAGTCTGCTTTGGACTTCGTTATCTTGAATAATTTTGTATCATTTGTAAACTCTGCCACTTCAGTGTTCACTCCCCTTTCCAAATCACTAAGGAATGTGTTGAACAGCACAGGTCCCATAACAGGTCCTTGGGGGACCTTGCTATTTACCTCTCCCCATTGTGAAAACTAACCATTTATTCCAACCCTTTCTTTCCTACCTTTTACACTAATTTCTGATCCATGAGAGGACCATCCCTCTTATCCCATGACTACTTAGTTTCCTTAAGAGCCATTGGTGAGAGACCTTTGTCAAATATTTTCTGAAAGTCTATGTACATTATATTGACTGGATCACCCTTATCCACATACCTGTTGATATCCTCAAAGAATTCAAATAGATCGATGAGGCATGATTTCCCTTTACAAAAGCTGTGTTGATTCTTTCCCAGCATATTGTGTTTATCTATGTATCTGATAATTCTGTTCTTTATTATAGCTTTTTTTTACCAATTTGTCAGATACTCAAGTTAGGCTTAGCAACCTGCAATTGCCAGGATTGCCTCTGGATACATTTTAAAAACCACCACATTAACTACTATTTATTTTGTGATCCCATATTAGGCATATCAGTCACACATCCAGTCCTATCTCCTTTCTACGTTATCTTTATTGTTTTTAGTTTTAAGTGGGAGGCAGTGGGGTCTGGAGGATAAATACAAGTTTAGAACACCAGGAAATCCTGAATTTTAAACCTGGTTCAGCACATAGGTTAGTTAACAGTCCCTCCAATGACAGCTTAGTCCAGCTCAGGACTGGTGATAACATTCCACACAGCTGGCTCTGTGAACTAAAGAGTCAGGGAGAACTACAGGATCTATCTGTACCTATCATTCGGAATAACAAACCATTTCTGTGTTCTTTACAACTAAAGTCCTACATCTTCTGAACAATAAGAATCATGTAAATCATTGAGTAGCTTTGGTCAACTCAGTTTTCTCTAACTCAGTTCCCCATTGCTAAACTGGGTAATACTTACCTTCCTCAAAAGGGGCATTGGGTATATTAATTAGCCTTAGTACACCATCTGACCATGTTAAAACACTGTATAAGTGCTAAATATTATTAGTAAATAAGAACTGATGAAGGTGGAAGGAAACTAATATTTTAAAAGATGTATTTTTATGCCAATGTGACAATCAAGTTACAACATATGCACTTCATAATTACCTAACCCTGGGATTTGATATGATTACTGAATTGTGTGCGAAGAGAAATCACCACTGAAATATACATTTACTTGAATTGTTTTTCCATTTATTTTCAACAAACATTTCAGGAAAGACTTTTATTTTTACTTGCATGCCAAAATATTGCATAACTTGTAGAATTCATCATCTTTTGCAAAAGCATTATGAAGTATCGAGATAGCATTCCCATCCTTGTGATCCCTCAAAAAGCATCAATTTTCTCCCCTTTCTGGAACCTGCAGTGTTACCCAAGGTCTTCTGATACAACTGCCTTGGGGGAAAGCAGAAATTTCTGAATCACATTCATGTACTGTTTTAAATGGTGTCTTGTTTTCACATCAGTGGCCTGTGCATGCCTGGAAGAGCTCTGAGACTTTCCCCCTCTCTCCATGGCCCACCCCAAAGATCTGTGCAAAGAACCTTCAGGGTCAGTCAACACCATGCATTGGCCAGGGGGACACTGTTTTGTGGTTAGAAGAACTTCCTAGCGCTAGGGGATGAACAGCCTGCCTCTAGAATAATAGGGGGCCAGGATGAAGGAGGAATGAGGAAGAACAAATAAACAAAACCAAGTTTTTCTCAACATAGTGCAGAGCCTGTTGGTTATTAAAAAACACAAAAATGTGACTTCTAATTTCTTCCAAATACTTCGCTAACGTGGTGACTGGAAAAAAAAAATTAAATAAGAAACACCACCATAGTTTCCAAACACATTTTCTTTTTGATCAGAAGTGATTATGTTCCAAAACTGTCTGGTATTGCTCAATTTTTCCCCACCACACATTGGGAATTTAATCCTGTGAGCCCTCTCACCATGGACAGAAATCGTTCTGAAAACAATAGAAGCTTTGTATATTTGCTGGCTTGGACAAATGGGCTCCAAATCTGTTTTAGAAAATGAATTCCAAATTACTCTGTGAAATGGTCACATCAAAAAGTGCTAGCTTTTTAGTGTACATTGTATATTCTCTCTCTCTCTCACACACATCCACACCCACGCCCACACACACCCCCCCACCCCACACCCCGGACATTACACTGTACTTTGTGAAATTTACATTGCTACATGCATTAAAATTCTTTTGAAAGTACAATGAGCACACTTTTCCAAACCAAATTTTGTATTAAGGTATGTTTACCAATCCAGGTCTACACCTTAGGCTTTTTACACCAATAACCAAATCTAAATACTGCTGTCCTCACTACAGATTTCTTAATTTTTAGACTTCCTTTTGAAAACTGTGCTGTTTTTCTACTTCAGAAACTTTTAGCATCTGCTGATTTTCCTCATTTTTTTCTAGCTACATGGCTCCCGTACGTTCTTTTTTGACAAATGAAGTGCCTGAACAAAGGATGGATGCTTAACTGAAGAACCATGAAACTGCTCTAAAAATGCCTGTAAGGCAAGCTGTAACTAACACCATTTGCTGAAGCCTCCAGCTTCTCTAGCCCCCTCAAGTTTCTCTAATCAGTAGGCAGATCCCCTCTTTTACAAAAGTCTTCACCGTTAAAGAAAACTTCTCCACCCTTAAGTGAAACTGACCATCCACATTTTATCTTAACATCTTGCTGACTTTCACAGTTGTTCCAACGCTGTGCTGACTTCACTTTTTTCCTCCCTAAACCAGAAAGGTAAGTCACTTGTCTGTAACTAATTAATTCACAATAATTAGTGCTTGCTAAGCAGATCAGCCAGCTATGGGGCATGTCTAGACATAAACAGATCCTATAAGTGGAAGTGACCAAATAAAATAAATAGTGGTCATCATTAAGAGGTCGCCAGTTACCAAGGGCAACCACCATACTGCATTAACTAACCTACTACACTTTCACCAGGTAGTCACAAAAGGAAACAATTGTGGTATCAGAGATAATGCCTCAGGATCTGCTGGTAAAAGATTACTTAAAAGGTGTGCACTGTTAACTAAAACGAAGCTCACATAAGCTTTAAATGGCAAGTTATGCTACTAAAACAGAGCAACCAACCATCTACTTGCTATGAAAGGACAGTGGGAAAAGGGGCAGGGAGAAAAAGAGAAGAAACCATTACCCAGATTTTTGTGAATTTTTGGTTTGCAGCATTAAAGGAGATTACTTACCGGATGTGTGGTCCCTGTCTGGATTCTAGTTCAGGTTACACATGAGCCTGGAGCTAAAGAATTGGAAAGTATTATCTGGTGGTCCTCTGATCAAGGCGATAAAGGGTGTGGCAGAGCAACTGCCTCTTCAGTTCTTCTCTACCATGAATCAGATAAGATCAAAGCAGAGGGGAGGGAGAGTGCGTAGTGGAATACAGACAGGGACCACACATCTCAAAGCACCTCCAGTTACAGGTAAGTTAACCACCTCATTTTCTTTGAGTGATGTTCCCTCTTGGATTCCACTGTGGGTGACTGACAAGCAGTACCTAAGTAGGGGGAGGGTGTGAGGCTAAGGAAGGTAGGGTTGAATGGAGAACTGCCATCCTAAAGGAGGCACCATCAGCTGAGTCCTGTACCAAGGGGCAATGCCTTGTAATTGTGTGGACGAAGCTCCATGTGCCTGATTTACAGATATCCAGGAGGGGCACATCCTGAAGAGACGCTATGGTCGTTGCTTGAGCTCTAGGACATACCCTATAGGAGGAGGGGGTTTTGAGAGCTGGTAGCAGAGAATGCAGTCAGAGACCTATTTGGAATTCTCTGGATTGAGATGGCGTGCCCTCTGACTCTCTTCACTACAGGGGGGCTGGAACAATTTTTAAAGTGAGAGTGCTGAGAGCCACTGAAACAAACTGTAAACCCTGTATATAATGGAAACCACTTGAAGCCAGGGGATGCGGTAGCACCCTCTGCAACAACAGTTCCAGTACCTATGCTCCACTACAGTGTCGAACAACCTCAGGGACTTTCTGATTGGTTTTGTTCTCCACAGGTAAAAGGAAAAGGCATGTCAGACTTTGATGGCGTGGAGTATATCTTATTCTGGAGATGCGTGTGGTATTGGAAAGAATACAGGTAAATGAATGGATTAGTTAAG
The DNA here is from genome assembly GCA_007922155.1 of Mesoclemmys tuberculata. Taxonomy (NCBI): domain Eukaryota; kingdom Metazoa; phylum Chordata; order Testudines; family Chelidae; genus Mesoclemmys; species Mesoclemmys tuberculata. The sequence continues at coordinate 3,555,667 of ML675742.1, forward strand.
GTGACATTCCAAAACCACTTTAGGGACAAATTTGGGGTGTAGGTTTAAAGAAGCTTTATCTTTATGAAGCGCAGTGTATGGAGGGTCCGCCATCATTGCTCCAAGTTCGCTGACACTCCTTGCCGAAGTGATTTCGGGAAAGGCAACCTTCATGGACAGGAAGGACCCACAAGATGCTGAGGGAGAGACAGATGTTTTCAAAGTTAGGATACAGTCTAGGATGAGTGGACTATCTGCTTTGTTATAACTTGGATGACAAGCATTTCCATTTAGCTAGGTAACATTTCCCAGTTGAGTCCTTTCTGCTATTGGAGAGGATGTCTCACAGGGCTGAGGAACATACACATTCTAGAGATGAGGCCCATCCAAATACCAAGTCCTGAGGGGGAGCAGTCATGGACTCGGGTATATGACCTGGCCATGGCACTGGATCAGAAGCATGGGAAACATTGGCAGGTGAAACGGCATGCACAGAGACTGGGGAACCAGAACAGTCTAGGTCAAAAAAGGGGCAATTAGGATGTCTGTTGCCCTGTCCTGCCAGATCTTGCAAAGCACGCACGGCAGAAGCAGCAGCAGAGAGAAGGCACAGCTGAACTGCTCTGACTAGGGAAAGAGAAGAGCATTGTCCTGGGAGTGGTAACCTAGGGCTCCTCTGGAGCAAGGAGGTAGTGCACTTGTTGGCCTGGGAAGTGAACAGATCTCTTGCTGTGGTTCCCCAACACTTGAACATTTCATGCAGCACTGTGTCATGAAGTTCCTACTTGCAGTCGATTACAGCATGTTTGCTTAAGGAGTCAGAGTACATTCTGTGTCCACAGAAGGTAAGCTACAGATAGCGTGATCTGACTGCCGATGCACCAGTTCCAGATATTGACTGCTGACGCACACAGGGACACAGATCTTGCTCCCCCCTTGCTTGTTGATGTAGAAGACTATCACGGTGTTATCTAACATTATCAGGATATGGTGAAAGTGGATGAATGGAAGAAAGGAGTCACATCCCTTCTTTACTCCCCGTAATTCAAGGGCATTGATGTGCACTCTGGACTCTTGAGATGTCCAGGTCCTTGTGCTGTGTGGTTGCCAACATGGGCTCCCCAACCTAGTAGGGATGCATCTGTAAAGATGATTTTGTCCAAAAAAGGGGGAAAAAAAGAGGACCCCTACACATACGTCATGAGGATTTCTCTTCAGAGTGAACTGTCAGCATGAGGTTCATGGAATGATAGCTTGGGGAATAAACCAGCTGTAGCTATGTTTGAATGCAATGAAGGTGGAGTCTTGTGAATAGAGTGACATATATGCACATAGCCATGTGGCCGAGTAGGGACAGACATATTTTGACCATTACCGAGCGTTATTCAAGATGTGAGCTATGATATTATTCATGGTCTGGAGCCTGCCCATGGGCAAGTATGCCCTTGCAGTGACAGAGTTCAAGGTTGCCCCAATGATTCCATGAGGGGGTAAGAACAGATTTTTCAATGTTTACGCTGACTCTCAATGAGGAAAAGAGGAGGAGCATTACAGAGGTTGGCATATAAGCTTCTTGGCATGATTTGGTGGTGAGGAGACAGTCATTGAAGTATGGGAAAACAGGGAGGCTCTGACATCTGAAATGAAATACTACCAATGAAAATAAACTTGGTAAAGACTCTGGGGCAGTACCTATCCCAAAGGGCAGTACTCTATTGGAAATGGCTGGAGCCCACCATAAATCTGAGAAATCATCTGTGGGTGGGATGAACATCAATGTGAAAGTAAGCATTCTTCATATTGGGAGCCATGAACCACATGCCCTTTTCTAAAGATAGAATTATCACAGCCAACATGGCCATGAGAAATTTGAGTTTGCAAATGAAGTGGCTGAGGTGCAAAGGTCGAGCATTAGTCTCCACCTATCCTTTTTCTTGGATATGAGCAAATAGGTCAAGTAAAACCTGTCCCGATACTGTAGAAAAACACATTCTATTGCTCTTCACTGCCTTAAGGAGTTCACCCCTTGAGTGAGAACATTGTCACGAGAGTGGTTCCTGAAGGGAGAACGGGGGGGGAGGGGGGTTTGGAGGAAGTAGCACTGCAAGCTCAATCATACAGCCAGAGTGGACTATGTTCAGCACCCAAGTGTTGAAAGAGTGCTAGATGACAAATATTGGGGTTGGGATGTGTTAGGCTCAGTGATTTGCCTCTTTCGAGCATGTGTCAAAAACATCAATGGGCCAAGTGCTGGTATTGGGATGCCAAGGTGATGCAGAGTGTAGGGAAGTGGGACTTTTGAATCCTCTGCCTTGTATGCAGTGGCTCATAGGATCTCTGATGGTGGAAGTGTTGAGCCCTATATCTCAATGCTTTTGACTGGTGATGGAACTTCCTCTTAGGAGCAAGTGTATATATGCTTGGCAATCAGAGGTAGCCCTAAAGTTCTTCAGGGTTTTCTGATTGAAGAGGTAAGATTCATCGAAGGGGAGATGCTTGATGGTATTCTGAACCTCCTGGGGGAACTCTGATGCATGGAGCCAGGTCTCCCTTTGCATAACAATGGCAGCAGCCATGGCACTAGAGGAAGTATCGGCTGCACTTACTGTAGATTGAAGGGCCTGCCACTGCCCCCAATTTTCATTACCTTTATTAAAAAACAAGGCACAGTATTCATTTAAGTATTGGCCCATAAACAGATTATCTTTAATCTCCACCCCATGTTTAATGCTTAGCGGTCCCAATTCTTTCCTTGCTTTCTTTTTATTTATATGGCTAAAGAATCGTTTACTATGTGTTTAATTTCCAATGGAAGGTCCAACTTGGTTTGGCTTTTGGCAGGTCTCATTTTCCCCCCTACATTTTCTGATCTCCAACAGATAGCTTCCCTTGCTGCTCCATTCCTTGTAGGCTTTCTGCTTTCTCTGAATTACCTGTCTGAATGCTTGCTCATCCAGTTTGGTCTGTAATCTTTCCCAATGAATTTTTTATCTTGCTCAAGATGCAGGTTTCAGATATTTTAAGTCAAAGATGCAGAAACTGATTCCAAGCTTCCTCCACATTCAATAGTGGAGTTCTTCAGTCCAATCCACTTCCCTAACTTATTCCCTTAATTTTTTAAATCTTGCCCTTTTAAAATCCAGAACCCTAGATGCAGACCTATTTTTGTTTAGCCTTCCATTTAGCAAGTGTGTAGGATCATTAATCATCTCCTGAAATGCAGGACTGTGACTCTTGGCAACATCCAGGACTCAGCAGATAGAGTTATAGCAATGGGTTCTCGAACTGCAGTGACGCAACACACAGCGTGCTCATCCTTATTTTGGCACCAGCCCACCTTGCCACTGAGTACTTCAATAGAAAGGGCTACTTTTCTGTGGTTATGCAAGTACTGATGGATTACCAGGGACACTTCACTGATACCAGTCTGAGATGGTACCAGAAGGTGCATGATGCTCACATTTTAGGAACAGGACTTAGAAAGCTCAGAAAGCTGCAGGCAGGGACAATCTTTCCTAACTGGCAGATGACTATCAGTGATTTTCACAGCAGGGACCTCTCCGTCTTAGGCTCCTTAAGGTACCCACAGTAGCTTGTGGAGTCTCTGCCAAGCACAGCATGCAGTTCCTTGTAGACACTGCAGGTCTGTGGCTCAGTACTTGATGAGCTGTTACGTCCCCTGGTATCCCTGACAAAAGGTCCTTTGTTTTCACGTGGCACTGCTGCTAATCCCTGTCATGCCCCTCTGCCTGAGTCCCGTGTGCAATATAGTTGGTCCATAATTGTGCTTGCACAGCCTCTTCTCCCCACAAGGTCAAGGAGATCCAATACCTATGTATTCCAGGCAGGAGCGTGCCTGGTGCACAGAGCCAGCATGGTCTGTTGGCCAGATGCACACAAGGATGAGCGCTTAGGGGTGCTCAACAAGGTGGGCAACCTGGAAAAGGCATTCCAAAAACGTGGAGAAGGCCTAAGGAGTTGGTTTCTGGTCTCTGTGACCCCTGGACAGGAGTTTAAAACTGTGCCCAGAATGGTCACTGTCGCAGGGAATGGGACATTGTGGGTCACCTGCTGGAAGACAGAGTCAAGTCAGGTCATGCAGTGTCTATACTCGCACTATGTCACCCTCAGTAGGTCACCTTTGGCTCTACACCATTCAGGGAGGTGGTTTTTCTGCATTGCTGTAAATGGGTGCTTAGGTCAGCTGGAGACAAATTTGAACATAGACATACGCATATGTAGTTCAACACAAGGAGACTTACATCGACCTAACCTTGTAGTGTAAATCAGGCCTAAGTAACTTGCTCAAGATCACTCAGGAAGTCTGTAGAGAAGCAGGGAATTGAACCCAGGTCTCCCAATTCCTAGGTGGACAACAAGACAACGTTAAGTGAATTTAACACTGGTATAAGATGCTGGATTGGCAGCCCCTTACAGCATGGATTATGGCTGTGCAACCTTGTCCACACATGTCCCAATCCTCATCTGGAAGGGTGAAGGCATAACCATGCCCTTTCAAATCATAACCATTCTGTGGAGACTGGCAAGAAGGGCTGTCAATTAGTGCCAACTGTGGTGAAGATACTTCATAAAGTGCACATCTGTCTACTAAGAGCTAGAGTGAGAGCAGCACTCATTCCATACTGACCAAGCAGACAGCAACGTTTAATTCCTACTGACCTTGGCTGGATTTCAAAAGGTTTTCAAAGTATCCCAATTTGTGGTTCACAAAACAAAAAAGAATCACTGAGAGGCACGAGGGAAAGCAACAAGGGATGTGGGGATGATGCATACAGTCTACAGAGAAGAGAAAAAAATAGTCACAAATCAACTCATTCCAGAAGATTTCAACATAAACTCTCCATAGTATGAAACTCAGGTAACGATCAGATCACCCTTGATCTCCCTTACGTGTGTACTCTCCTGATGGATCCCAAAATGGATTATTCAGCCAAACTGATGACCAGGCCCTTTGAATACCTGTTTAAGAAACCCACCTTCTAATATGAGCTAATGTCTCCAGCAGTTTGTGCTGCTTTAACCACAGTGCGGTGTGGGTTTCACATTCTGAGGCCATTCTAAATACTACAGACCACAGCAAGAATACAGACTACAACAGGAAACAAATGTGGCTTAACCACAAACACTACCTTTACTGAAAGAGTGACGAATTCCATGGAAGCAGGGCAGGGGGAGGGAAATCACACACAAGAAATGCAAACTGACTTTCCTCTGGGTAAGGGTCTTGCAAATCAGTTGAACAAAATAATGTCAGTGTATAACTTCAGCATAAAAAAATACAGCACGTTCAAAATAAAATGAATTAAAACAAACAAACAAAAAAACAAACAGTGGTCATAACTTAAGATGCTGATCATCAAATGCAATGCAAATAATGGATCCAACTTAATCTCTGATAGTATTGTTTCCATTTTGAAAGCAAAAATCTACAGTGTGGAATTTTGCACCAGAGCAATTTCCTTGGTGCCTCAATTTTTGCCAAATATTCTAGATTTAATTCATTTCTAAATATTAACAACAATTAAGTAATATAAGTGGGCTAATGCAGTGACTCTCCACTTCTGGCAGCCCTAGCTGACACCTGACTGATGGTCTCAATCTAGTCAAAACACCCTGGCCAACTTATCAGTAAAAATTCCATTGAGTTCCAGTTACAATAGCAGGAAGGTAAGGTCAATCATTATGATGTTGTATTAGCACAATTATATTGGGGGGATGGAAGGAGGAGCCAGTGATGTGACCTTTCATCATTTTCAGTATTATTTCTATTGTCATTTTGAAGATTACCTTAGCATTGTTTTAAGACATGACTGAAAACACTCTTGGTGTTTGGTTCAGCTTGCCTGATTTTGAGAGGTTTTTGTTTTAATTATTCCTGAAGAAAGGAAAATGGTTTTAATGCTATGTATTGCGGTCACTTCATGAAATTAACCCCTCCCCCCACTTTTAATAGGTTCCTTGTCGCTTTAAAAATAAATCAAAGGAACGTAAGACACCCCAGTAACATTTCACATCAAGTTGTCCCTCCTCCCCAAAAAAACAAACAAAAACCCAGACTCTAAATCACCCGCACACTCCCCTGGAAGCTCTGGCACTATCATAGACAGGATATTGAGCTAAAAGGACCATTGGTCTGACCCAGTATGGCTATTCTTATGTTTGGATGTGGCCAAGTTTGCAAGGCCTTATACTCAACTTGATGAAGGCTGTGTTGTTGTAGCTGTGTTTGTCTCAGGATATTATGGAGACCAGGTGGTGAGGTAATATCTTTTATTGGACCAATTTCAGAAGTTGGTTGAATAAAAGACATCACCTCATTCACCTGGTCACTCAACTTGAAGGCATTTCAGAACACATTAACTTCTAAATGCCATACCTGACGAATTCCAAAATTTCAGGGAATGTTCTAGGCATCAGTGGGCATAACCCTACTGATTCGGTTGAAATTCAGAAGACAGGAAAAGAAAAACGGGGAACAAACCAAGCCCCTGGCTTCTGGTTAGCAGACTCAGCAATTCCAATCACCTCTGTAACTGTCTATAGATCAAAGAACCAGTAGATGGCAGCCATTACCACCTTCCAGCATAATACACCCATCTCGACTCTGCCCTTTCTCCCAATATGGTTTAAAATGTCGACACTCAGAATTACTTATCTCCCACACGGAAAGCACATAAATAAGAATGGTGGAGGGAAGGGGGGGATCTGGGGAAACACAAAGAGCTCCTTGCATGAAAGGAAGAATGGGGAACCCTGGCATGGGAAAGAGGTGACATAGGGAGCACATAGCCCCTGCCATGAAGAAAATGTGGGTTTCAAGAAACAGAAAGGTCTAGGAAGGCGGCACACAGAGAGCTCGTAGGTGGTATATGCAGGAATCCAATATGCTCATCTTACACAAGCAACGAAGTGTGACCCTCTAGTTTACAGAGATTTTAACTGTTGGTCTAGCATGGGATCTGTACATGTATATACACAATTGTATGCAAAACTAATATCTTTACTTTGTATGGATAATGCTCGTGATGTGATGGCAAAGGCAAACTTGTAATCATTCTATTGAAGATCAAATTATTCTTTCCAAGTTAGGTGTTACAGAACCTACTCTTGCTCCCACACAAAACACCAGGAGTGTATAACAAGGATATTACCCCCCCCCAAAAAAAAAACTAACTAAAAACAAACCTTCTCTACATTTCCTTTTCTATTACTGCAGACAAACATTCTGTTCTACTTCTGTTATTGTAGATATTGCATAAACTCACATATGTTCCATCAGCCAGCTTTTCCCAATGTATCAATTAAGCAATGCCTCAAAATCGATTATTTTTAAACACCCTAATTACGTTCTTGGTGATAAATTCTGATTTTAGAAACAACGGATGACGTTACCACTGAGACTGAATCAGGCCAAAGGTAGCCAAGTAAACAGGGAAAAAACAATGAGGGGATGAGCCTGACAATCAACAATGACATCAGCTAGGGAATCTCAGTAATACAAAAGAAACTACTAATTTGGTAGTGAAGGATAAGACAAAATTACAGTCGAAATGAAGGATGAAGAGGGTTGAAAGCACAGAGAAAATCTAATAAAAATGTCAGAAAAAGAGATTATATACAAAATATGTCACGTTGTTGTAAAACAAATCCGTAAGTATCTATATACAAATGAAAGAAGTTTAAAACAGGCAAATAAGGATTCCTGATAATGAAAGAGAAACTTCATGCAGTCAACATTTCTAAAACATGGTGGAATGACTTTAAAGGGGTACTGTATTATATGGACATAAACCACACAGGAAGGATAGATTAGGTTGTAGAGCTGGAAGGGGAGCACTACAACTCAAAGATTACCACCAGAGCTCTTTATTTACAAACTTATCCCACCACCATCTACTAATATACACTCCCACCTAACAGCTCCAGGGGCCTCACTGCTCCAGGCACCGGTGAAAGGAAGCCTGCAGCTTCTCCCTCTGCTGGCATGTCCCTCCCCCACACTGCCTTCTTGGGACTGGGAGCCTTTATGGTGCCTGGCCTAACAAGTCCAGCAGCTGCTTCTCCTTAACCCATCCCATGCAGGATTTAGTCAGCTTCTTCCCATTCCTTATAATTAGGGCAGCAGCAGCAGGGGGCTGAATCACAGCCTGGCTGCTCTCAGCATCCTGCCACAAAGAGGTATTAGGTTTGTAGTGTTGGGGGTCACCAGAGAAACAATTTAAAGCTAATGAAGTAATAAAAATGGGTGACTTCAACTACCCACATATAAACTGGTCATATGGTTCAGAACTCCAGCTAGTTCCAGAGCATACAAGAGGAGAGGATACTTTTGATTTAGTCCTGAATCTAACATCTGTCTGGACTCAATGTGCTGCCCTGTTCAGAAAAGCCAATGAAGTGTTAGGATGTTTAAAAAATGGGAAAAAATGAAAAAATACTATAATGCCATTCATTAAATAAATAAATGGTAATCCTTCACCTGGAATAATGTACTCTGTTCTGGTCAGCCCACCTCAAAAAATATAGGCGTAACAGAAAAAATTCAGAATCAGAGACAGATTTTCACATGAAGGAAGACTGAAAAATTAAATTGTGGCAGTTTAGAGGAGAGAGGATTAGTGGTTATTCCACAATTTTTCATTAGAGCAATTCTAGCACTTTTCTTTAAAGCATCTAGTTCTGGCCACTGCTGGAGACTGGATAATGACCACAGGTCTAATCTAATACTTCACTTCCTAACTACTATGAGAAAAGAAATACTAGAAGTGTACAGGACAGAGTAGTGTGATGTGAGTTTACATTCCAATCAGTTACACATGTGCAAGTCCATTAAAGACAGTAGGTACATACAGGTGTCACTGAAGGTATAATTCAACGAAAATGGGGTTGCACAAGTGTAGGAAAGGATCCAGTCTGGCCTGCTGAACATCTTTATTACTGGTGATAATGTGTGAAAGGGAAAGAACCTAGCCTGACTTTTAGAGTCCAGATAGAGTCTGCCAGACTGACATTTAAGAAAAATCATTTACAAATCAATATCACAAAGCCCACTGCTATCTCAAAATTATTTTTAAAACAGTAAAATACTACCATGTCTACAAAATCAGGATGACAACACACAGTGTTCTTACTGCACGTAGTGGGGTCTACAAGCAAGAAGAAAGAGGGAAATTTTCATTGTCATCTTGTTAAGTGTCTGCAGCCTCCCTGTGAATATGTAAATCACAATGAAGAAAGTCTTACTGGCAGGACACCACTTTGAGCACTAACCTACAAAAGGTATTTTTAATAGGTGTCCCACCATATTTAAATTTTTTTATATATATATTTAAATATCTCCAGATTATCAAAGACAAGAGAATTTAGCACTTAACGTCCTTGCACCTAAAAGACAACGGCTGTATTTTAATTATACATCCTCTTTTTGATTTTAACACACTTTGAATGGTCCCGCAAAAGCATGCGAATTCAGCTTGCAAGGAGTCAACTGTTCCTACCTCTCAATTTGCAGCGCTTTATTAAAAAGTGGCGGTTGAAGGAAAGCAATCAAGCTTGTATATACATCAATATTTCGCAATATAAAGACTAATGCCATGAGACAAAGAATTTCTCAATAAAAATTTTGGAATGCTTGGAAATAAAAATTTCCTTATTAGGGTACTGATGAAATAGAGGGAGTTGTCATCAGAGGAAAATGTAGCCCTACAATTTCAGGATTAGAATACAGAATAGATCATTCTCCAGATGCCAAGCTTTTAATTCCCTGGTTATAAACACAATAAGGTCTTCTCTGTTCAAGTCCTTTGTACCTCCAAAAAAATCTTAATAGCTTCCATTTTCTGTTGCCCAATGAATCTGTGTTCTGAAAGCATTGGGTATTTATGCTGAAAAGAAGCAAGATAAAAAAAAGAGTTTCCACATTAATCATCAGGGTTAGGGAAAGTAATGCTAAGCATGATAAATAGCGTGTGGAATACAGAAACATTCAAAGTTAGAACTGCATGCAAAATAATTAGAGAATGATTGGATCTGTTTGAGGGACACACAGTCCTTGCTCAAAGCCCCTCCCCCCCATAGGTGTACATCTGTGTCACCACTGGCCTTGAGAAGAATGAAGAAGAGGAAAGAGGATGGATAAAGGATAGTTGAAGCAAAAAACATACTGAAAAATTGCAATGAAACCAACTGTATCAATGCTGCTTCCTCTCAAAACAAAGAGGTGAATACATTAATACAGGTTTTGCTGGACATTTTAAATCCAACCTGTGTCTTAGAACAGGTAGCACGCGTGTCCACAAGACCAATGTTCACTTGAGCAGGAAAACATAAAACCAATTCAACAGAGCAGGTCATACATTTTTAACCTCATAGCATGGTAGGAAAATGCTTTAAACCTGGAGCAAGTCAATGAGAAATCTTCCCCACTGGTAAGCACAATAGCAGCCATCCATTTCAATAGAAGTTTATCAGCAGTGAAACCTGACCGAGATAAATGAGGAAGCTTTTGAGCCACAGCCTGCTTCTGCCTGCTGCAGGCTGCCAGATAAAATGGGAACAAAAGCTCCCTGCTGCACCCCCTACCAGTCTCCATTAACCCCTGCTGATGCTTTATTATTGTCTGGGGGCTCCAGAACTGCATAGCACGAATCAGTGGATAAAAATAAATAATAAAGCACATATGTGGCACAAACAAACCAGAAATCTGGCTTGCAAGAGACACTGACTTCTTTAGTGATGCAATAAGATCACTATTTGAGTAATGCCACACACTGAAAAACAAAAGAACCAAGCACTATTTAGTGATTCTGTAGGGAAAATCTACTTGTATACAATAATGCGTCAGCACGCAGAAATGTTTCTCTCTCTCTCTGTCCATACACACATACACAAGGTCACTTATCAAGCCAGGAGCAGGCTCAGGTTTCTCGACTACCAGTTCCACGTTTCTCCATTAGACCAGGCATTTTCAGTGTTCATTTTTAAAAGAACTTCCTGGGAATTTATCAGTTTTCTAAAATTTAAAAAAAAGTGAAAAAATCATTAAAAATAAAAAATGAAGGGCAGTGGGCAGACAGGACAAGAGGCATGCTTACTATTCACAGGGCTTGGGGGTACTTGTGAAGTGGCCTCATCTCCTGGGACCTGGCTTCCTGCCTCTCACTCCCCAACCACAACAGAGGGAGCAAACAGGACCCTGGCACTTCAGCATGGCCAAGACAACAGAAGGCTACACCCTGGGTGTACTGATACTCCCCCATCCCCCTGGGCATAGCCCCTACCTGAATCCATCCCCGCAGAATGGTCCCATCCACTTCCTGCAGGGTCACACTGCAGGATATGGGTCAGGACAGGGCTTTGTTCAGTGAGGGGGTCTGTAGTCCCATGGTACAGCCTTCAGCTCCTCACTTGCAGAGTCTAACTCAGTGGATCTGAACCTGTTTATCATTGTGGGCCACAGATGCAGCGCCGCATGTTACGCTGGCACCATCCACACAATATAGATACTACCTGTATGGCCCTGAGGATGTCAGTGTGTGCTGACTGGGGCACAAACAGCCTGTGGGATGAGAAACAATGGTCTAACTGCTGGCTGGTGCACAGTGGGGGACCGAGATGGTCCATTTCCCCTGCAGGACAGAGCTAGCCACCCACCCTGCCCCTGGCTATTCAGTATAGCATCAGGAAACAGACAGGGTTGCAGTGAAGGGCAGGTGCCAAGAGGGAGCTCTCTCCAGGACAGGAGCTTTTACTCATGGGTTGCAGCCTTCCTTTCCCCACCTGCTCCTGACCCTGTCCAATTCCTCCACAAAAAATTCCTGGGTCCTGAAAAAGTGAACATATTTGTGAAAATTGGTAAAAACACCAATACTGACTTTTTTAAAACCCAGGAATTTTTTGGGAGAGAAAAAAATCAATAAATACCAAAAACAAGGTCCCAGGCAGCATCTCAAATTAAATTAAATTATATTTTGAACTCCTTTTATACCCTAAGGTTAAAGCATCATCTTATACTAAGTTTCCACAAAAAGTAAATTTTTTTTTAAAAACAGATCTATAAATCTCCACAGCACATGTATCTTTTTGGTGACAATGATATTTGGGGTACTGAGTTGTTCATATTCTCAAAGGCTGGTACATTACAGAGACAATGAAAGATCAAATTTGGTCCAAAACTGAAATTTATGAAAACTGGCATAAGGCGAACAAATTATTTTTTTCCCCCCTTCCACACTCCCCCCGCCTTTTTTTTTTAAATTTTGATTTTTACATAAAAATTACAATGAAAAGAAATGAAAAGGAGAAGGAGAGAAACCTATTTCCTGCAGTATTTGAAACCCTAACATAACATTGTGCTAAGCACTTGATAACTCGGAAGTGAAATTGACTATAAATAAGTGAAAATGACTTATTTTTAAATGGTCTAAATTGTGGGAGGGAGGAAGAACAAATTAAAAAAAACCCATACATTTAAATAATTTTTTCCTACTGTGTTACTGCCAATATAAGTAAGAAAACCTGGTTTTTTTAAACATATGATCTAAAGGTGTTCTTTTTAACGAATCCTCCCAACAGCAACCCAGCCCCACTTCCTAAATCTATTACCTGGTTGTCATTCCGATTTTATAGATAGAGAAACTGACGAAGAGTAGTGAAGTGACTTCTCCAAAACCAGAGAGGAAGACACTGAACTACTGGGACCAGAATTAAGGAGTTCTTGGCTCCAAGTAAACCCTCCACAACCATGCTGCCTCCTGAAGATCTTCATGGCATAAAAATCAACGTTTATATAGTTAGAAAAAATGGAAGTTACTCCACTGTTTTAACGGTGTAGAATTAATTAAAAAGGCAGATGCAATTAACGAACCTCAATTTTGTCTGTTTTTGCATCTCCCCAATATATTTTGCTTTCTGCATAATCCAGTGCCAGTCCGTTTGGCCAACCAAGCGAAGTATTCACCAGCACAACTCTGTCTGACCCATCTAATGCAGCCCTCTCAATCTTTGGAATTTCTCCCCAGTCAGTCCAGTACATGTATCTGCAATGGAAAGCAGAAAAGAAGTTTACACATACTTTAAAACCAATGCTTTCAGCATTCATGCAGCTCATCTCTCATATCCCCTGAACCAAAACCGGGTGATCAAAAGACATACAGTACAGACAAAGGCACTTCCAGAACACAAACGGACATGATTTCTTTCACTGAAGTGGTCAGATTCAACCTGTGCAGCATGTCCTAAAAGGTGCTCATATGTGTAAATATACTGGTCATTTTAACAGAATTCCCATAACAATCCACTGCTATTCTCATACTTGCATGACCGTTTTTTATGAGCTGCAATTAAATCGCCAATTCCACTACATCATCCGAATCTGGAAACATACGCAAAGACCAGAAAGAAATAAAGAGGACTAGTCAATTAGTCAAAAAGTAAATGTAGTTTTATCCATCTCCAATTGGTAACTTTCAGATAATCCACACTTTTTAATTTCAAGCAAAAAAAAATGTAATATTCATGTTCCAGTATCTACACACGTGTGCATATAGGCATCAACTCCTATTTTACTAAACGTTTTTCTTGTGTTTTATATTTGGGGAAGGGGTTGACATTTTTTAAAAATCTTTTTCAGCTAGAGATGTATAAATGCCATGTTAAATCACAATGGACACTAATTTTTCAGCTGTAATTTATTTAGTAACACTGAGAAATTGCACAATGAGAAACAGGAAAAGAATCCAAGGAAGAGTTTGGAAAAAAAAACCCAAAAACGTAATAAATTTTAGCTTTGGAAATGTAAGACCTCCCGCAAATCAAATGGTACTAAACATCATTTGTTCTTAAGTTATCAAAGCAGTGTATGTACATCTGCATACCCCAAATCCTGCTACAGTTAAAAGCTGATGAAAGAAAGTGAGTTAATGATATCACATATAAATAATACCAATTTTTTAAATTTTTTAATACGGACACGCCTGAACTAGAAAGATCACTAGTGTTTTCATTTTTTTGTTTGTCTTTTAAAGAGACCATAGTGTATTTGGCATCAGAGCGCTGCAACGAATCAATCTCTACCATCGTTAAAGAGTCCACATTCAATTTCTGAATGATACAAACTTCTTAAAACATCTATAAACAGTTCCTTACCCAACCATGGGATCCAATACAATAGCTCTCGGTTCTTCCAAGTCTTCTGATATCAAGATCTTTCTCATAGTCCCGTTAAGCCTCGTCACCTCGATGCGATCAGTGCCAGTGTCAGTCCAGTAAAGGTTTCGGGCAACCCAGTCCACAGCAATGCCATCTGGATGTGCAATCTGTGCTGTGACAACGAACTGACTAGCTGATCCATCTATGAAAGAGCGGCGAATGGCCCTCACCTCATCATCAGTCCAATAGATGTATCCTTCCACAGGATCATAATCAATAGCAATGGCATGACGGATGTCCTCCAGCTGCAAGACAATGTCTGTAAAATCTGGGGTGTCCAAGGAAATGCGCCTCAAATCCGTCCTGCGGGCTAGGAGCAGTAACTCAGTGGCACCTGTACATACCAAAACCAAACAAAAAAAAAATACCCTTAACTCAAAAATCCCACATAATACATATGTAGATTCTGTGCAAGAATCTCAGCTGGTGCAAATTAGTGTCATCCCACTGACTTCAGTGCTGCTGTGCAGATTGATTTGCACTTGGGAATCTGGCTCAAAGTTCTTCAGTGTGAATTTTGGATCCAATGCTGAATGATTCCCAGGACATTTGATATATGTATGTTGATTTGACAGAATTAGATTTTTTATATATATAATTTCAACAGGTAATACTTGTTTATATTTAAGATTGTTCTCGAATTACATTTTCACAGTTGTGGAAAATTATGAGAAAGTCAGATAATTATTTAATGACAAATGTTGAGATTCAAAAAATAAAAGCTTTACAGCTATTATACAACAAATTGTCGACATCATATGTCAAAATATACACATTAAATATCCTTAAATCAACCTCCAATAAATTCTCAAGCATCCTTTTTCTTTTTCTGCCCATCTGTAAATTTCAATTATCGATGGAAATACTTTTTCATTAGTGTGTGTATGGTGCAATCAACATTTACCAATAAAAATTGAATCCTTCCAAGCCTGTGGGTATGCATGTAACATACAGATTTTAAAAAAATATTGAAAGCAAATGAACAAGTCTGTTGTGACTATATGTGAACCAACAGTCAGCTGCACTCTCTTAGATAAAATATCTGGTGGGAACAGAGGAAAAACTTCTCATTAAAAAAAATGTGTATTTAAACAGTGTAATACCTATGAAACAAGAAACTAACATCAAACAGAGAGAGTAGCCCTTCCTGTGAGAAATTCCTATGTCAATCAACCTTGCTTGTTTAAAAGGAGGAAGTGCATCATATTGCTGGGATTGACTCATAAATCCAGATGAACTATTCATTCATACATCTAATGAAATAAGTCTGTGAAGATGTGAAGAGCACCACCACAGAGGCTTACAAAGTCATAGTGCAATGAAGTGTACTGATGCCTTTACAACCTTTAGATTTACAGAGCAACAAATCTGTTCATTTATGCTGTATATGGTATTTCCATAGAGCACAGCAAAAGTTGTGTATCCATCTACTGGTGAATTTGTCATTGTATCTGAACAAATTTTATTTTCAATTATAATTATAATGTGAGGTTTTAAAGATTTTCTATCCTATGCCAATACATTTCACTTTTATTTTAGTGAAGTCATCTCACTCAATTCCAGCTAAACTGGTTTATCTATTTGGTATCTGTCAAAGGTGAGCTGCACCGGCAGTGCCACCTTGTGCTCAGGCAGGGGTTTGGCCAGTGGTCCCCCTTTTTCCTACAAACTTCATTCTGTAACGTCGGTCCTTTATTTTGTGGCTCAGCCCACCAGCTGGGTCACACGTTCTCGTCCACCCCTTTCAGGGTATATAGAAAGAAAAGTCTACTAATTACTCCTGAGGGAATTCTGTGCCACTGTGCACATGCAAAATTCATGTCACCCCCAGATTTCCTCCGTGTGTGCGCGCGCGTGCGAGGGGGAAGAGAAGTGCTGCAATTACACCAGGGGCTGTTGTGGTGCCAGAACAGAGGGTAGCTGGCTCTCAGGCTACAGCAGCCAGCAGTGCACAGGGAGGGGGCAGTGGCTGCATTCTTCACAACACCCTGCCTACCAGGCCAGGTGAGGAGGCACAGGATATGGGGGAGGGAAAGGGAGAATGTACAGAGCGGGGCACATGATCTGCTGGAAAGTCACAGAACGGGGTTCAGAAGGGCTAGTGGGGGAACAGACTGGGGGGAGGAGGCACAGGAGCTAATGGTGTGACAGCATTGAGCCAGGACTGAATGGGAGTGCGGGTAAGGGCCACATGTGGATGTGGAGGTTGATTGGGGGGTGCAGCGTCATATGGAGATGGGGGAGAAGGGGTGGCTAAGTGGGACTGCAGGGCCACGTGAGGACAGGGAAGGCTGATTAGGGGTGCAGGGCCACATGGTGATGTGTGGGAAGAGGTGGTGCAGGGCCACATGGGGACAGATGTGCCTGACTGAATGGGAGAGGCTGGGGTCAGCCGGGGGCTGCATGGGGGAGGCTCCCCAACTCCCTAACAATACTCCCCCCAAATAAATAAATAAAACCTGTTGCATACTTCTCATACCCACACCCAAAAACCATCCAGGTCACTCCCAGACTCCTTCCCAGCAACTGCTTCCTTCTCCTTCAGTTCCTCCGTTACCCCTGACTGCCCCAAGCTTTTGCACTGCTTCTGAGGGTAATATGGGAAATATATTTCTGTATTGTAGTTTAAATGAATTATTACTCAAAGTTCTGTATTAATATGCCTAGTAAGGAATCTACTTGTCAAAAAACATTTCCTGAAACTTTTTTGTTGCCTGTATTGTTACAGATATACTTGCTGACAGGTATTGTGAAATAAACTGCCAAAATAATTGTAATACTGTGCACAGAATTTTCAGTTTTTGGCACAGAATTCCCCTGGAGTGTAAATAATGGAGACGATATCGGTGTCCATGAGAAGTCCAGGACTTTTTCCTTCGCACTGGGACTTGGGGGCTGAGCCCTGGTGTATTCAGGGTCTTTTCTGGCTGGATTCTCCACCAAAGGCTTGTATTATTGTTCTACCTTTAGGGACTGATAGGGGAGCACAGGCTCACCCCCTCCACCAAGCTCTGATCCAGAGCTATGATCTACATCTTGGGTGCTAAATGGCTACATCCCTAAATCACTTCCTTCTTGAGTTCCTCTTTTTTCCTCACAGCGTAAATTAAAGAACTAAAAATAAAGTTTCTGACCTTCCCAAACAGTCACCGGTCTCTCCTCTACAGGCTTGGTCAGGTCCGTGTGGCCAGGACTAAGGCAACCGGAGATCCTGGGCTGTAACTTTCCCAGAACTCAGAGCAGAGGTTGTATAGCCCACAGAACTAGCTTAGCCTTTTACAATATTTAGCAATAACACAAAGAACCTACAGGTCTGAACCGTGTAAAACACTGCTTCTCAACCTGGGGGTCACCAGATGAATTGGGGGGGGGGAGGTCAACAGGAGGGCTGACATTAGGAAGCAGCAACTGCCTGGGAGCCACTGTGACAGGGGGCCCCAGGAAGCTAATGTACATATTTCAGTACAGAGCCCCAAGCTTAAGATAGGGATGGTTAAAAGATTTTAGAGTGGAGGGTGGGGGCACCCATGCTTATTTATTTAATTTCAAAGAGGGTCACCAAAACAAAGATTGAGAAACACTAGTGTACAAGACAGTGATTTTGAACAAGTGACATTTAAAACATTAATATAAGTGTTCTTTCTTAGGAATGGACTAAAAAGACCTGCTGTTATGCTCCATCCTAAACCATTCCTTTCTCATTTAGAAATACATGTATACATTTTTTTGGCTATTTAGCTAATGAAAAACTTTTCTTTTATGCATTATCCAATGCAGGTTTTCCCCATCCTACAACTATATTTTTACACATCCTTTAAACTTTAACATGTGACTTTAACAAAAGAAAAACACAGAAGGGTTACCAGGGTATGAAACACCGCAATTAAACACTTGCAGCTGGCCATGTCAGCTGACTCAGGCTGGAGCTGCGAATCTATAAAAGATTATACTATAAAAGTGTAGATGTCTGGGCACAGGCTGGAGCCCAGGCTCTGGGAACCTCCTGTGTTGTGGGGTCTCAGAGCCTAGACTCCAGCCTGAGCTTGAACGTCTGCACCGCAATTAAACAGTCCCAAAGCCTGAGCCCAAGTCGGCTGATACAGGAAAGCTGTGAGTGTTTAATTTGTGTGTAGACATGCACTGTAAGACCCATAATTACAAAAGTTCAAAAAAAGCAAGCGACCTAGTCACAGAAGTCTATTAACATACCATACTCACAAATAAATAAATAAAATCTTAATTCAATGTCAAGATCAAAACATACAATGAATTATTATATATACAGGAATAAATGCACAAGTAATCAATTTGTCACCAACTACTTCAACTATTCACAGCCAATTAACAAAAAATGGTCCAATACATCCACTTCAGAATCTACATAATCTTTTATCCAAGCTTCCATTTCAGCTAAATTGTAGAAAACATATGATTTTTTGAATCACTGGTTAATCTTTTTTATCATTCTCATCATCTACTGCAGTTAAACTGGTACGAATGTGTTACCCTCAGGTTTGCAGTTGATTAGAAGAGCTCATAAGAAGAATTTCAGATAACAGTAATTTTAATGTGCAACCTTTAAAAAACTTCCTTGCATATGGCTGAAAGTTACGATTATTTCAAAGAACCATTGCCAGTAAGACTTCAGCTGAGTAAAGTAGTGTGTGTGTACTGAAATTCACCCTTAAAACTGACAAACTGACCTGATGGTTTCCAAATAAGCCCCATTTTAACGTAGCTCAGTATTGTGCTTTTGGGTTACAATACTTTTGTTTAGTAAAACAACAGAAAGCAGGCTAGTCTAAACTGGGAACACACAATGTGAAACATCCACATCCCAAGACACATAGCTATACAGACCTAACCCCCTGAGTAGACTGTCCTGGGTCTATGGAAGAATTCTTGTCGGCCTTGTTACCACCTTTCAGGGAGATGGATTACCCCTCCCACCAGTGGAGGCAGTGTCTACACTGAAGCAGCACAGCGTGGCAGCTGCAGCGGTGCAGATGTGCCACTGGAGCATTTTAAGTGTAGACATACGCGTGTCTCTATCAGGACCCCATTCAATATCATTAGCTTTCAGTTAACCCATATTGCACACAAGATCTTTTTGAGCTAAGAATTTCATGGTCTTTATCTAGGACAGTGGTTCCCAACTGTGGCCCCGAGGCCAAAAGTGACCCATGGAGGCTTTCAAAGTGGCCCACCACTCCCCTCCTGCTGACTGCTGCCTAAGGACCAAGGCGGAGCGCATTGCCATGGGGCTAAAAGATTGGTGCAGGCTCCTTGCTGCAGCCAAGGGGATGGGAGATCAGCACTCCCCTCCCCCTGGCTGTAGCAGGGAGCACAGCAAAGCACTCTACCTGGGTTCACAGGTGTTGGGATTCCTGCTGGAGCCAGGGGGAGGGGAGCACTGATCTCCCGTCCCTGTCCCCTGCTTCAGAAGGGAGCCACTGCCTAGGGATCCAGGTGGAGAGCACAGGGCTACAGGACACTTGCGGTTTCCCTGCTGCGGCGGTGGCGGCCTGCTGGCAGAGGCTGGTGCCCTTCAGGGTTGTAAAAATGATATCTGTGGCACTTGAGCCAAAAAGGTTGGGAACCACTGATCTAGGAGCAGAGCAAACATTCCACTCGCCAGACAAAACCAACCTCTTAATCCCCTAAAAACATGACCAACCAAGCAATAAAAAGTTTAAAACTTGCTTTCAAGTGATTACCCACACCTCTGTAAATAGACAGCTATCTGGCTAGTTATATCACTTTTGAAAGCCATTCTGTTAGGAAAATGGGAATTGATTAACTGAGAGGTGCCTCATCAGAAGTTTAGGTTGAAGAGGTATCACTTCAGATTACCTCAGCAGGGTCTCCTTGTCCTGATTTATACCAAAAGTAGTTAATCTCAGAGGCTGGAATATCAATCGGATGACCACTGGCCACACATCACCAAGGAACAAACTCCAGTTCCAGAGGTCATTTAAAAAACAAACCACACACATTACTAAAGTCCAGCTGCAAGACTATGTATATACACTACAGAGTTTCCAAGGTAGTGATCCACGATAGTAGCTGCTTGTAATTTTGTCCTCTGACACCACAGTAACAAAGTTTAACCTAAAATGTGCGCGTTTTTGTTTCATTTCAGTCCAAGATTAAAAACAAAAACAAGAAGCTTCTGCCTCCACAGGTGAACAATACAGGAAAAATTATACTATGTATGCACACTTAAGAGGAAAAATGCAGGAAAGAGGATTTCAGGTGTGAAACAGGGTTTCAATCATCCTTTATTTGGGCACTGTAGTTCTTTATGAATATACCAAAAGCTCATAACCCCATCACCACCAGTGGACTCAAATGCCTCTCAGATTTCAGTGGGAGAGGGGAACACCCTGGAGCTACCAAATGTAATGCACTTATCTTTTTCCAGTTCAAGAGTTACGGAACTACAGTTAACATCAGCATTTAAAAATATGACAAAAATACTGAAGTAGTGTTATATAGATTAAAGAAACAGGCAGGCTTTGAGAATTAGGTCCTCTGATTAGATTACCATTTTGCTGATCTCCCCCACAATTTATGACAATTTTAGCAGCCAATAGTTTACAAATGATTGAAGTTGGAGATCAAGATCAAGACCAAGACAGGTGTTAGTGGGAGTCCCCTGGGTGTTCAGCACTTTTTGAAAAGTCAAGCCACTTACTTAGGCATCTAAATAGAGACATAGAAGCCTAACTCTAGGCACCCATGTGAAAACTTTAGCCTACTTTTATTAAGGGGCTTGAAAGCTGACTTTACAAGCTTGTACATGGTGCACTGTATTAGTTTACTGCTCATATTTCTCTAGAAAGTCGCTACTAAAAATCAAGTCTAATTTAGACACATGTTGGGGGGATTTGGGGTGGAGGGTAACCTAGGAAGGAATGGGAAGAAGCAAGCTGATACTTACAATGACATAACTTTCAAGTCAAGTTTGCATTATGACCTGCCAAGCTTTACAATTAATTCCCGTTTTACAATGGTATAAACTAAGCATCTGCATCTTGCTTGGTGATTAGTAAATTACTGGACTTTAAAACCATTGCTGGTCCCTCGAACTAGTAGTGGTTTCTTGGTATCAGTCCAGGTCTATATAAATAAGACTCAGGCCTAGGACAAGTCTAATTGTCTCTCTGTGCCTTATGTGGCAAACGGCCGGCTTCTCCCTAGTGGTCTCGCACTTCTGCCTCTCGCAGTGGGCCAAGAAGTTGCTGGTCACCCCGTCTTCCCAGGGAGGGGGGGTAGGGACCCGGGCCCGCCCACTCCTCCAGGTCCCAGGGTGCTGTGAGCACCCCTCCCCCCACTTCCCTGCTGCCATTTGCTTCTTCTCTTGCCCCCACTTAGGGGGCACCCCTACCCTTCCTCTTTTCTTCCCCTGTTGCTGCCCCTGCTAGCTTGCTCACCCCCTCCCCTGTTGCTGCCCCCCTGCAGTTTGTCCCCTCATCCCTTTGGTTTGTTTGTTTGTTTGCCCAGCCCCTGCCTTGGTTTGTTCCCTGCCCCGCCCAGCCCTAGCAGCTTGCTGATGGGCCCCCACCACTCCCCTCCCCTGCCCACTGCTGCTTCCCCCTGATCTGGCCCCCACACTCTGGCCCTGGCAGCTTCCAGGACGCCCCCCTAATTGATCCCCCCCCTTTTTTTGTTGACTCCCCCCCACACACACACTGCACCCCCCCAATGTTGCTTTAGCCGTGCCCCACCCCTGTGCAGCTGGAGGAGCCGCTATCATATCTCAGGCTGGTGAGTGCACCGCCCCTACCCAGCTTGTCCCCCCTACCCCCTTGTGCTGGTGCCCTCCTCTCCTGCTTCCAGCCTAGTGGGGAGGAGTGGTCAACCCCCCCCTTCCCCTTCCCTCCCTGCCTCCCCTCCCTCTCCACTCTCCCTCCCCCTATTCAGCTCCCCCCTTGCCAAACCCATCCCTACCCCCTCCCAAGATGGCGGGTGTGCCTGGGGCTGGGACCCTCTCCCTAGATGCTCTTGCCCCTCCCTCTCACCTTGAGGCCCTGTCCCTGCCTATAACAGCTGCCCCTGTTGAGCTGCTGGGTATCTGTCCCCGGGCGCCGGCGGTGGACAACTCAGGGAGGGACACCAGGGACTCTGCAGCCGCCACGGCTCCTGCCCCCCCGATCCAGGGGGTGCACCCTCGGCCGGGAGGAAAAACCAGGGAGGTAACAAAAAGGGCAAAGGCCCTGCCCGGAAGGCAGCACCTCCCGCAGCTAAGACCCCTCTTCCTCCCCCTCTATCCTCTTCCACTTTCCCTTCCACCAGCTCTGGGGGCGGCGGCGCCTCCAGAGCGTATGCCCAGGTGGCCGCGGGCCCCCCACCTGCCGCTGCCAAGTCACCTGCCCTGACCGTCACCTCAAGCACCATCCCAGGTGGCCGGGCCCCTTCCCCACCCTTACCAGGAGGCATGGGGTCCGGTGCCTCCTGGTGCCTGCCTCGCCCCACGTGGAAACCTACGTGCGGGCGATGGCGCGGGTGGTGGGGTCCACGGCCGTGGTGGCGGCCTCCCGAATGTATGGCAAGGTGGTCTTCTTTCTGGTGTCGGAGGCCGCCGCCCAGGAGGCGGTGGAGACGGGCCTGGCGGTGGGGGGCGTCCACGTCCCAGCGGAGCCCCTGTAGGACCTGGGCGTACGGGTGGTCTTTTCCTCCGTCCCGCCCTTCCTCCCCAATGCCGCCCTTCTGCCTTTCCTCGCCACCCTGAGGAAGGCCCTCTCCACCATCAGCCCGCTTCCCCTCGGCTGCAAAGACCCCACCCTCCGCCACGTCCTCTCGTTCCGCCAGCAGGTGCAGCTGCAGCCGGCGGTGGCGCGTGGAGGGGAGGCGCTCGAGGGGTCGTTTCTGGTACCCCACCAAGGGGCCCAGTACCGGGTCCATTATGCAATGGGGGAGGCCCGGTGCTACCTCTGCCGGGCGGCGGGGCACCTTCGGAGGGACTGCCCCCTGGCCCAGCATGGAGGGAAGCCCGGGACCCCCAGGACCCAGGGGGGCACCAGTCAGACTAGCAATGGTGCCCCCCCCACACCCATCCGGTCCCTGTGGCCAACCCCCCTCCATCAACAAGAATCACCTGCGTTTGGGCCCCGGGGGCGCCCCCCCGGATCGCCCGGGCCAGCTGATGGGTCCCGCTGACGTCCGGAGCAGTCCAGCAGGGCCTGCGGAGGGGAGGGAGCCAGGGCCAGCACTGCCGGGCATTGGAGGGGCGTGCCCCAGGGGGAGGCTTCTCTCTCCCCTGCTGTCCCACCCTCTCTTTCCGAAGCCCCAACCCCTGTGCTCTTGCCCCCTGACCCTGCCCCCGCTGCCCAGCTCTCCACCTCAGGAGGCTGGGAGCTCGTGCGGGGTATGCGCGGCAAGCGTAAGGCGAGAGCCCAGCACCCCCTCTCACCTGCAGCCGAGGGGGGCGCAAGCCCCTGCAAAGCCAGGAGACGGGCTGCTGAGGCCAGGCCAACGGCCGCGCCCCCTGCTAGAGCCCAGCGGGGTGCACCGGCCGAGGAAGCCGTGGCAGCAGATATGAGCTGTACCATCGCCCTCCTGGGGTCCCTCCTGGAGGAGTCCCCGTCCAGGAACCCGCCAAGCACCACTACCATCCAGACCACCCGCCAGTGCCGAGAAAGATCCCAGGGCAGCAGGGGGAGACTTCTCCTCCTTAATGGAGGAGATTGACACCCTGGGGTTGACCCCGGCCTGCCCGGAGGACAACCCAGCCCCCCGCGAGGAGGGCTTAGAGCAGGGCAATTTTGAGTGGCCTCTCCCCTCCCCCCCATCCTCAGCTGCCACCCCTGCTCCCACCACTGCGACCCCCCTCGACCCTTCCATCCACCACACAGGAGAAGGGGAGCCCACCATCACCGCCCCAGCCACTGAAGAGTCGGCCGAGGCTGAATGGCTGAGCCCCAAGCCACTGGGTGCCCCAACCCTTCTTGTGAGCCAGCCCCTTCCAAACCTCCCCAACGATGCTTGCCCGGCTGTCCCCTCACAAGGGCCTGGAGCCACGGGCACCTCATCCCCACAGGACACCACCGTGGAGACCACCCACCCCGTGCCCACCTCCTGGCCCCAACCAAGAGCCTATGCACCCCGCCTGCCCGGCCACTGTGGCTGTGGGATCCATTCCCAATTCTAAGCCTGAACCCTCTCCTGCTCCTTGCCCTGACCGTTCCCCTACTACTACCCCAATTCCTATTCCCTACCTTTCCTCGACCCCCATACCCCTCCCTATACCTACCTCTTCCCCCCCCCACTGCCTGTTCATCTGCCACCCCTGGTGTTGTCTCCTTCCCTATGAAGAGCTCACAGGAAGCGGCCTTTGTGTTCAGCACTCCCAGCTCACTGAGGGCTGCTGTCTTCCCTCCGCTGCCGCCACCCTTAGCCCCCATCCCTGTGGTCCACAAGACAGCTGCAGAGGTTGAGCCGGAGGACGAACCCCCCGAGGCGCTACGCGAAGAGATCCGTGTCTTTCTCCGAGACACACGAGGTGCCCGGAACCGAGTGAGGCTTGCTCTGCAGCGCTGGGGGGACTTCCACCGCGTCCTCCGGGCCGTGAGGGCCACCATGAAGGAGGGGAAGGGGACCGGGCTGCAGGACGCTGCGGCCTATCAGAGGGCCCGCAGCTTCCGTGATGCCCTCATGGCCTACGGCACCGGCCATGGACTGCTGCGGAGCCCGACGAAGGTCGTCGGCGCCCCTGCCCGTGAGGATCCCCCCCAGCCCTCCTCATAATGCCTGTCACCATCGTCACCTTAAATACAAGGGGCTGCAGGACGGGTCTCCGCAGGAACCAGGTGCTCTCCTTCCTTCGGGAGGGGGGGTACTCTATAGCGTTCCTGCAGGAGACCCACACGGACCCAGCCGCCAAAGCCAGCTGGCGGCTGGAGTGGGGAGACGGGGTGCACCTTAGTCATCTCTCCGCCCATGTGGGCGGAGTGGCCACCCTGTTCTCCCCTGACCTGCAGCCTGAGGTGCTGGGGGTCACCGAGGTCGTGCCGGGCCGCCTGCTGCACCTCCGGGTCCGTGTGGAGGGGCTGGCACTGAGCCTCGTCAACATCTACACCCCGACCGCGGGTCCGGAGCGGGTGCATTTCTTCCAGCAGGCGGCTGCCTTCCTCAGCACCTTAGATCCTCACAAATGCCTGGTCCTGGGCGGGGATTTCACTACCACCCTCGAGGAGCGGGACCGCACAGGGACCGAGCAGTGTCAGGCCGCCGCGGATGTCCTCCGGGGAATTATCGACCATCACTCCCTGGTGGATGTCTGGCGCGACCACCACCCGGATGACGCCGTCACCTTCACCTACGTCCGGGTGGGGGAAGATCGGTCGCGCCACTCCCGGTTGGACCGCATCTATAACTCTCGTCACCAGCTTGTGCGGGCCCACTCCTCCAGCGTCCGGCCAGCCCCGTTCTCGGATCACCACATGGTGACCGTGATGGCCTCTCTCACTGCGGAGAGGCCGGGGCCGGCCTACTGGCATTTTAACAACAGCCTGCTGGAGGATGTGGGCTTCGTGGCGTCCTTCGGGGAGTTCTGGGTAGCCTGGCGGGGGCAGAGAGGCGCCTTTCCCTCGGCGCGGCGCTGGTGGGATGTAGGGAAGGTGCGCACTAGGCTCCTCTGCCGTGACTACACGCAGGGGGCCAGCCGGCAGCGGGATGCGGGGATAGAGCAGTTGGAGCAGGAGGTTTTAGCGCTGGAGAGGCGTCTAGCCACCAGCCCCGAGGATCCGTCCCTCTGCGGAGCGTGCCGGGAGAAGCGGGAGGAGCTCCGGGACCTCGAAGACCTCCGGGCTCGGGGTGCCTTCGTCCGATCCCGCATCCATCTCCTTCAGGAGATGGATCGCGGCTTCCGCTTCTTCCATGCCCTGGAGAAAAGGAGGTGGGCCCGGAAGCATGTCATCTGCCTCCTGGTTGCTGACGGCACCCCCCTCACAGATCCGGTGGAGATGCATGGAAGGGCCAGGGCCTTCTACGCTGACCTTTTCTCCCCGGATCCGACCGACGTCACCACCTGCAGGGTGCTCTGGAACGAACTTCCCATGGTCAGCGCGGGCAACCGAGGCCGGCTGGAGCTACCTCTCACTCTGGCCAAGTTCCCAGAAGCCCTCCGCCTCATGCCCACCAATAAATCCCCGGGCATGGACGGGCTGACCGTGGAGTTCTACCGCGTGTTTTGGGACGTCCTCGGCCTGGACCTCGTCACCGTCTGCGCCGAGTCTGAGGCCAGCGGACCTCTCCCCCTGTCCTGCAGGCGGGCTGTGCTCGCCCTGCTACCAAAAAAGGGGGACCTCCGCGACCTTCGGAACTGGCGTCCCGTATCGCTCCTCAGCACGGACTATAAAATTGTGGCCAAGGCCGTCTCACTGTGGTTAGGGTCCGTGCTGCACGACGTGGTCCATCCCGACCAGACCTACACCGTCGTTGGTCGTAGCATCTTTAACAACTTGTAGCTGGTCCGGGACCTCTTGGAACTCGGGTGTAGGGATGGCCTGTCGTTCGCCCTCCTGTCCCTGGACAGGAGAAGGCGTTCGACAGGATGGACCACGGGTATCTCCTGGGCACCCTGCAGGCGTTCGGCTTCGGACCCCGTTTCGTGGGTTTTCTCCGGGTGCTGTACGCTTCCGCAGAGTGCCTGGTCAAGCTCAACTGGACCCTGACCAAACCGGTCAGCTTCGGGCGAGGAGTACGTCAGGGCTCTCCGCTGTCAGGCCAGCTGTACGCTCTGGCCATGGAGCCCTTCCTCTGTCTCCTCCGCCGGAGGTTGACGGGGTTGGTGCTCTGTGAGCCGGAGCTGAAGCCGGTATTGTCAGCGTACGCCGATGACGTGCTCCTCGTGGTCCAGGACCCAGGCGACCTGGTGCTGCTGGAGGCCTGCCTGGCCGTCTACTCAGCAGCCTCCTCTGCCCCGGGTCAACAGGGCCAAGAGCTCTGGCCTGACGGTAGGGGCCGGGTGGCAGGCGAGCTCCCTCCCACCCGCACTTCAAGCCATCCGGTGGAGTGCGGGTCCACTGCTCTATCTGGGCATTTACTTCTCCGCCACCCATCCCTCCCCGGCAGAGAACTGGCAAGATTTGGAGGGCAGGGTGTCTGAGCAGCTGCGGAGATGGACAGGACTGTTCCGGTGCCTCTCCCTCCGGGGGAGGGCACTGGTGATCAACCAGCTCGTCCTGTCCATGCTCTGGCACCGGCTCAACACCCTGGTCCCGACCCCGAGTTTCCTGGCCTACCTCCAGAAGACAGTTCTGGAGTTCTTTTGGCCAGGACTGCACTGGGTCTCTGCAGGGATTCTGAGTCTCCCTCTGGAGGAGGGCGGGCAGGGCCTGTGTTGCATCCCCAGCCAGGTCCACACCTTCCGCCTCCAGGCCCTGCAAAGACTCCTTTATGGTGCAGGTAGTCCGGCGTGGAGCCACTTGGCGCACGTCTTCCTCCGCTGCTTCCGAGGGCTCCGATACGACCGGCAGCTCTTTTTTCTCCACCCGAGAGGTCTTCCGCGAGACCTCTCTGAGCTGCCGGTCTTCTACCAGGACCTCCTCTGGACCTGGAGGCTTGTCTCGGCCTCCAGGCCCCTTGCGGTCACCGAGGGGGAGGATCTCCTCGCGGAGCCCCTGCTACACAACCCTCCGCTGAGTGTGCAGGTGGCGGAGACCCCCTCGGTGCGACAGCGGATGGTCCTGGCAGGAGTCACCAGGGTCGGAGACCTCCTGGACTATGCCCGGGGGGACTGGATGGACCCTCATGTGCTGGCTCGGTGCATGGGGGTTCCCACCCTCCGAATCCCCTGACACATAGTCCAGGAGGTGAAGGCAGCCTTACCCCCTACTGCTTTGATGTACCTCGGGCAGGTCTTGCAAGAGGGTGCTCCCCGCTCCCCCCTCAGCTCCAGCCCTCCGGTGCTTACCATCGGGCCTCGGCTCCGCGAACCCCCTCGGCCTCCCCATCCTCACGCCCCAAGCCGGCTGCTTGATCTGCAGCTGGTCCCCTTCCAGACCGCGCCAAGGAACCATCTGTACGCGCTCGTGTTCCACACCCTTCATTTCCTCGCCCTCGTGTCCCGCCCGGAGACGAAGTGGCGGGACCTACTACCACCCTCGGAGGGCGAGGACCCCTGGTGGGCCAGCCTGTATTCCACCTTGACATCAGTCAGGGACATCAGTCGGGGACATCAGTTGGCGGCTCCTTCACGGAGCCGTGAGCACGGGCGTGTACCTGGCGCGGTTCACCTACCACCCCGACACCTGACCCTTCTGCGGCGTGAGGGAGACCCTGGCGCACGTATATCTGGAGTGCGCCAGGCTGCAGCCCCTCTTCCGGCTCCTCCAGAACCTCTTGCTATGGTTCTGGCTGCACTTTTCCCCTCACTTGTTCATCTATTCACACCCCATCCGTGGCCCCACGAAGTCGCGGGACCTCCTCGTCAGCCTCCTCTTAGCCCTGGCCAAACTAGCCATCTGCAAGACCAGGGAGAGGAGGTTGGCAGGGGGGGCTGTCTGCGACTGTGGGGTCTATTTCCGTTCCCTTATCAATTCACGTCTCCGGGCGGAGTTCCTCTGGGCGGCGTCCGCTGGCTCCCTGGACACCTTCGAGGAGCAGTGGGCGCTGTCTGGGGTTCTCTGCTCGGTGTCCCCTTCTGGTTTCCTACGTTTGACCCTGTGACCCCCACACCCTTTCCTGTTTTTTCATTTGTTGTCCCCCGTAATCAGTTGGACCCGGGTCCAGTGGCTCTGCCCCTAGGCTGGGGGGGGAGCCTTTAGCGGTGGGTGGGCTCACGCCCACCCACCTGCCCCGGATTCAAACAGGAGAACTTTCCTACTGCCCTCTGCCCTTGCTATACCACACTTAGCAAGCATAAGTCATGAAAAAAATCCTCAATACAGTTATTACATATTTGATTTAAATTTCCTGCTCCTAAAAAAACAAAAGCACAAAGAAAACAACAACAACAACAAAACTTCCCCTTAATTTTTATCCCACCCATTGTTGTACCAGCTGCTGTCAGCCTACCCCTGGCTCTCTCCCAAGAGAAGAGAGAAGAGAAGAGAACCTCAGCTAGACTTCTCATCTAGATGACAAAAGCATGGAACTTGCAGAGGAAAAAGCAGCGTCCAGAAATTAATGCCAACTTTCTCTCTTATGGAGAAAGGAATGACTCTTGATCTGCATAAGATCTGAATTACAGACTGTGGAGGCAGAGAATTTAGGAGCTTTTTCTCAAGGGGCAATCTTAAACTATACCAAGAAAGACAGAGTTCTGGTTGATGTCCTCAAGCCCAGAAAAAAGGAATGGAAGAAAAAAAAGAAACCAAGTAAGGGGTTGCTAGATATGGATGGGATAAAGAATGTCTCTTCTTGACAGGAAACAGGAAGACTAAAGGAAGGTTCACAATAAAAAAAATTTGTAATGCTACATTATATACATGTCATGTCTCCTCACTAAGTGAAAGCAACTACTGCAGTATTCATTCCTTTCCAAGCTTCAATAATGGAACTGAACTGGTGGTAGAAAAAGTGGGAAATTTTAAGAAGGAGTCTAGTGGTCAGAGAGCCACCAAGTGCAAACGAATGAATGGGGAGATCTTCCCAAGATCAAGAAGAAGCAGTAAGCACCTAAAACAATCTTTTAAATGATAAAATTTGATCATCAATCAACTTGTATAAACAGTATATATACAGTCACAGAGTCAATAGATCTGGGTTCACTGGTGCCTGCCACACCAAAACACACCCCAGAGTGCTTTACAGAACAGAAAGCAGAGGTATCAGTAGTACGATGACAGTGAAGGTGAAGTATACCAGCAGTAGCACTAGCATGCTCCAAGTAGCCTAGTCAGCCTTGGACATTATCAACTGACGAATTGTTGGCTGGAAACTGGCCATTCCCCCTTTTTTTCTTTGAGTGATGGGGATTTTTGAACTTTTACCCAGATGCTGGAGGAATGTTAGCATTGGAAGTAAGCCCAAGTACCAATTAGATAACTGTTTTCTTTTGGAAAGGGAGTGGAAATTAAAAGTGACTGACCAGTCAGTGTTACTAGTCATGAGGAGAATAACTAACGCTGTGGCAGCTCACACATCAACCCTTCCTGAAATACTCTGGAGAGTAGTTCATGGAATCTATCCAAAACAGGAAAAGGGAAAAAAAGGAAAGGTATTGTTCTGAATAATCAGAAAAAATGAAAGTTCCTCTAAGGTGCAATTTAAAAAAAAAAAAAAAAAGCCAGAAAAAACACTTTGTTATACAGTGAGACTATTAAAAAATGCTAGTTGTCGTGGAAACTGCTCAATGAGGGTCAGCTAGCCTCACCTTTGGCTGCAAGCATCATCCATCAATGCCAAACCACTGCAAATATGCACACAATACTCACCGTTCAAA
The DNA here is from genome assembly GCA_007922155.1 of Mesoclemmys tuberculata. NCBI lineage: Eukaryota > Metazoa > Chordata > Testudines > Chelidae > Mesoclemmys > Mesoclemmys tuberculata. The sequence continues at coordinate 3,586,265 of ML675742.1, forward strand.
TCTTTCCTTTCTGGCCAGCGCACTAATCTAACATATCAGAAAAATAAGGATCTTTACTTCTCAAAGGTATTCCTCTCAGTATGAAACAATTTATTATTTAGTTCTGGAGCTATCATGATTCTTGCCCAGATCACCATCAGAAGATAAAATTGCCTGGAAGAAAGCAGCATTGACTCTCTCCTCATTTTCACTATTCTTTACTCTAACTGGAAGTCATCTTTCTTTTCCCCCCCAATAAAGTTAGAAACATGTTACATTTCAAAACCTAGGCTGAAGCTTTAATTATTCAGCTTTTTTCGGTTCTTTCGGCACAACTGAAATTTACTGAATAGATCCAGCACATATGGAAAACTTAATTTTTGTCAATCACTGTGCAGTTTCACCCTTTCCTGGACAGACATATTTAACAGACCTGCAGAGCAAAAGTGGAAAATCAATTTATTTCACTTGTGTTAGTAAGCAGCCTGAAAGAGGAAGTCTACACAGATATAAACATAGATTTACTTCTCTTAGATGCTTGGGAATCCTGCTGGACTGCTCTGTTTAACTGTGATGCCCCCCAAAATTCTTAAATTTTACATTTCAAAACTACCAAGAGTAATTGGTTGCAATTTGGAGTTGGCCCTGGAGAGGTCAGGAAAGTTCTGTCTCCTCATCCACAGTAGCCCAAAGTCTCTGTCACCTTCATCTCCTCAAAGAAGGAGTATAATTGTCAAAGATTTTTTTTTCAGTTATTACATAATCCTTGGGCAAAGCATAACAACTCTGAAAGCTGGATCATACCCAACACACTGGCCCTTCCCTGATTCCCTCTGGTCCTATCCTCCACCTAGCAGAAGTCTCTGGGCAGCTGTGATTTACCAGAATGATGCATGCTGGGCATTAGCTAAGCACAGTGGGATAGCACAGAATGTGAAACAAGGCTTGAGATGCATATATTTTTACTTTGTTTTACTCTAATTCTGTTTAGCAGTGGTACACAGCACATATTGGCTAAGGAATGGATTTTCCATTTCACTTCTTAAAAGGAGGGCTCATTATTTTGGATGATTTAGTGGCAGCACAAACAGACAAAGTCAGAGTTTAACACCCGTGGGGCCCACTAGACCATCTCATCTGATCTCCCATATATCAGAGGCCACTGAATACCATTCAGCCGCCTCCATACCTAACATCCGTCTAACCAGAATTAGAGGAAAATATTATAGCCCTCAGGAGACTAAACTATTGTGTGCCACAGGCAGACACAGGAGAAACACACAACTTTGATATCAGCATGGTCATTCAAGTGTCTTTGCTGCACATGATCTGCACTACTGGCACAACGCTTTAAAGTGATTTTCTTAGTAAACAAAACCACTGATATATATAAAGAGCTATTCTAGGTTTACACTGTACATCTGAACAGAAGCACACTCATGGTTCAGTGTCTCGTGTTCTTATGGAGAGAGAATGGAGTAAAAATGGAGTATACTGACTCATTATCAACCAGGCAAAGAATAAGCTGATACATTTATGGCTGTGAACACTCTATTGGATATCAAGAGTTTACGTCATTATACAAAACTTTTATTTATGAAAATAAATTCTCTTCATCCACTTGCCTCAGATAATTTATTTTGACAGGCGATAAAAATATCATTAGCTTGTTCATCATGGTAAGGGTGGGAAAGTACATTTTGTGTATGGGCTGGCAATTCCTCATGGCAATTTTGCAAGGCTGCTTTAGAACCTTTTCCTTTTTGCTTTTCTATGTACAAGAGGCAATTTATTTTAATAAGGTTCTCATGGATGCATCTAGCCATGTTAAAACAATCAAGAGGAGGAGTGAAATAGGGCAAGATAAGAGGAAATACTGAAGAGCAGCTGACACACCCTAGAAAATCTTTTAAATTAAATATAAAAGGGTATCCATACAAGTACTTTAATAAATCATCCCCCCCAACAACTATTCTATTTTAAATTATTCTGCCTGTATTATTTCCTGTGTTTTTCCCCCCGTCTACCTTTCCAGTGGGGAGAGTGTTGGCAGGAAAAAAAAGGCTCTTCGTTTTACAAGAGTTAATTTGATCCTGATACTTATTTTTCAGCTGTTTGACACCAGCATCATTATAGCAATCCAATCCAATGTTACAAATATTTAGATTTTCAAACTTGAGCGCCTCAAGGTACATATCTGAATCTATATTTAGGCACTTCAGTAAACATCACCTGATTTTTCAGGGAGGGGTGTTGAGCAGCCACAATTCCCAAACAAGTCAGCTAGACCTCTGGGGTGCTCAACACTTCTAAAAGTAATGCCACTATTATTTTAGTGCCTAAATATAGATTCTGGTGCCTAACTTTAGCCACCAAAGTTTGAAAGTTTTGGCCTATGATGTTAGGCATACATGAGGTAGGAGAAGTAGCAGCATCTAAAAGATATTTTAATTTGTTGGGTATCATTAATCAAGAAGGGATGAAAATATTCAATGTACAACAACAGAAGTGCTTTACAGATATTAATTCACTGAGGGCAGGTTTGTACGACAGACTTATAACAGTATAACTGTCACTCAGGGGTGTGAAAAACGCACAGCCCTGAGCAACATAGTTATACTAGCTTAAACCAGTGTAGACAGTGCTATGTCGGCGGGTTAGCTTATCCTGTCAACATAGCTACTGTCTCTCATTATTATAGGAGCATCTTCACTTAAGCACTGCAGCAGCACAGCTACACCTATGCAGTGTTTTAAGTGCAGACCTGTCCTAAGAAGCAATATATGAGGTAGTTACCCCCCTTTTTTAGAGATAAGAAAGCCACAGCTCAAAATGTTTGCCCAGTGCCACACCGTCAATCAGACTAGATCCCCAAATCTTTTGACTTGAGTACCTATTCTTTAGCTAAGAGACCATGCCTTCTCTTTTAAAAAAATTGAATGAAGAGACTTAACAAAATACAATTAGAAGTTTTCCCAGGCATAAGCAACTCTTTAGGGAGCATTCCCTATAATTTACATCTGTATGGGAAAGCATACATCACTCCATCATACTATTTCCCACAATAATATTTCCAACCTGTGAGCCCATTCATATGCATTATCAAATGAAACTGACAAACACCTTTCTTGCAGGAACTAAGTGAAGTTTATTCCAAAGTAATATTTCAAAAACAAAGCCTACCATCTTTGCAGGTCTTTCCATTCTCCAGGAGTTTCACGCCAGTAGGACATGCACATTGATAAGAATGCTTGATAGGAGACATTAAACACAAGTGGGAGCAGCCACCATTATTAGTTCCACATGGGTTTGTAGCTGTTGAATATAAATCACACAGATTAACGTTTTTGATAACAAATGACCTCCTCTCACATGTCAAGAGGCATTAGGCTTTTGAATGGTAAGAGTCTGCGACAGCAAAGTGGATAAAGAAGGAAATAATAAATAGAGACTAAGCAAAAGTTAATTCCAAGCATTAAGAATGGGTAATTATTGTACCGAAATGCAAACACATTGCATACTTCCTTTCTTGGAAATGTGGCGTTTGACTCTACATAGGGTTTTTGTTTCATCTGTGCTCTTATCAGTTTCACAAACTGCTCAGCACCAAAACAAGTAGCAGCATGTACAAAACTATAAAAGGCAAGCATGATAAATTCATTAAAAGGTTAAGATGGTAGTAATTCCATAGAGCTAGTCTTGTTTAACACCATTAGCCACATTAACAATAGTTTCCATTCAGGAACATGGACTTTTCAGGTAATGCTCAAGAGAAAAAATACAAAGTACTCTATTGTCTAAATCTCCAGCACATGGCCCCTTAAAAAATAAATACATAAAAAGGAATGCTGCACAGCATCACTTAGGCAGGCAAGAAGAGGAGGAGGGGCAAGATATTTTATGGATGTTACAGCACAACGTAAAAGAATACTCAATGTCCTTTTGGGTCTATTCCCAAATCCCCTGCTTTGGAAACTGTTGCATCATAAAACAAATGGAGCCAATCAGCTCCCTCACAATTTCCTCCCATCCCCAAACGGGAGGACAAATTAGACTTCTACAAATCAGTTCCAACCTGCAGTTAGAAAAGAAAGCAAGACTCCTTACCATTTGGCTGCCTCTGTTGGCTGAAAACATGGATATCCATGGGAGAGAAGATGCTGGAATGTATTTCACGCAGGTCCTCTCCAGAGTACTTGTTGCAGGCCAGCACAGAATGAGTGTTCCAGTCAGTCCAGTACAACGTGTCCCCGAACAAAGTCAAAGCAAAAGGATGCGGAAGTGATCCTTTAACCACTGCTTGCCTAACAGGGCATAAGGAGGAAATCACATACAATTAAAACTACAGTTTTGCTTTGAATTTTGTTTTTCAGTAGTGTAGTATACACAAAAAGGTGTTATACTGATAGCACTGATGAACAAAGCCTTCTGTTTATCCATGGAAAAGCACATCAGCAATGTGCCTGACAAGAGGGACCACTTCTAGAGATCAGAGGACAACTGACTTTCTATGGGCCAATGCCACTGATGCCAGAATACCAAAAGATGTCAGCTGTGAGGTGTATATAGCTCCACTAACATCTACTCCTTGGCACTTTTATAGTGCTTTATCTTTTCAAAATGCTGCTCAAACAGAGCCATATTGAGATTATCAGCTCATTTCACATATGCCAAACCATGGATAAATAACTTCAGCCACTTCCAACCTTGACAGAGATTTAGAATGAAAAGGATTTGTGATCCATTTCCAAACCCCTGGGCCATTCATCTCTTCCAGCTTTATTATTATTTTCAAACATTAGAAGAATAGCTATAGTATCAAATAGATAAATATTATGAAGTGTTTAAATAAGAGTTTTTTTATGATTTATTATACTAGTTTACTTTAATATTTATTAAAAGTAGTGTCATTAAGAGTCTCTTCTATTGGGCTTCCAATTGATATGACATCCCTTCTCCTCCCAATTTCCCCTTTTATGTGATCCATAGCCATCCCCAAAATGCAATAAAACAATGTGTGGAAGCCAACATTTTCAGGTTTCTGCCATGTTGAAACCTCTCTATGAATCTGGCCCTTCAGGATCCAAACTAAGTAACTTGCTGCACCGCACTTTTTTTTTTTTTTTTTTTTTTTTTTTTTTACAGACAGAAAGGAAAGAACTGTTCCATACCATCTGACACAAAAGAAACAATGTAACTGACTTCCAACACCTCTTTGCCCAGTGCTCTGTTCTGTAGGTGAGATCTCTATGCATTTGCCATTCCTTATTTCTTGGTGTCACTATCTAGCTTCTGCTTAGAAATGGATAAAGCAGGACTTAACAACAGAAGCTGGTATACATTTCCACTAGACATTCAGTTGCTGGTAGAGGTCAAACTCCTTTTGGCAAGCTGCATTTACTTACGAGATTACTAACATAAAACAGACGTTCTAGAAGACAGTTATGTAACCCCACATCCCGTGAATTCTGAAGACACTCCTGACCAAAGATTAGGGTTTGAGGTACAAACTCAGTTTCTTTGGGATCAAGATTTATAAGATGTATGAGCAGCCTCATTTCAAAATCTTTTCTTGAGTGGAAAACAGTCCCTGGTTGCATAACTTTGAGAAATATCCGCACACTCCCTCCTACAAAGGAGTCAACAACTGAATGAGGGACAACAATACTTTCGCTTTTCAGACTAGTGTTAAAAGCATAGCAGCACAACAGCATTGTGAAGCATGAAGCTTGAACACGTACTGTACCAGGATAATAATATTTCTAGAATTTTAACTCTAGCACTTTAACTATCAATAAACTTTCAAAAACTGTACTCTTCTATTTGCTAGAAAAGCAAGTTGATTCACTTAATGGTCATGTTTGTGTTCCAACCCCAAGTAATTAAAAATCTTCTATTTCCTTGTATTTTGGAATAGGGTCTCAGATATCAAACCATAATTGCTCTTCTATATACCTCCATCTAAGTCAGACAGGTATTTATTAGCACCTAATTAAAATGAGGCAACTGAAGTTCACACCTTGTGAGATATTGTTACAATGTAGTTTTCAGTTGAAATCCAACATTGTGACAAGGAAACTTGAACTGCTAGTATTCCCAGAATAATGGAGTTTAAAAAACATATGCCAAATAGTCCATAAAAGCTTTCACATTTGCATAATTAGTCACAGGTTATAAAAACAGGGCCAGAATTTGTTCAAGTCTTTTAACAAACCACATGATAATTAAAACAGCAGAATTCCAAGGTCTCACTGACTACCCAAAAAGTCTTAAGAGTGGTCTGAACACCAAGGGAAGATTTTTCAAGAGTGCTAAGCACACACCTACAACGCAGGCCATAATTTGCAAAAGAGCTCAGTTCCCAGTTAGGCACCTAAATTAAGTGCCCAGATTTTTAAACATCCACAAGCCCCAAAGAGAACACATCGAAAACAATGGAAGATGCTGGGTGCAGAGCACTTTAGAAAATCTGACCCTTAATATGTAATACATAAAGTGAATTGTAATTCTTATCTAAGCCTGACCCTACCTGGAAAGATTCATAAAGACCAGAAGTTACCTCACTTGATTGCTCTGACAGATACAGTGAAAACAACTCAGAGGGTAGTGATCAGTGGTTCACAGTCAACCTGACAGGCATAAAAAGTGGGGTCTTGCAGGGATCAGTTCTAGGTCTGGTTCTCTTCAATATCTTCATCAATGATCTACATACATAAACGGCATAGTGTACACTTACAAAGTTTGCGGATGATACCAACAAGCTGGGAGGAACTGAAAGGGCTTTGGAGGATTAAATCTCAAAATGATCTGGACAAACTGAAGAAATGGTCTGAAGTAAACAGGATGAAATTCAATAAGGACAAATGCAAAATACTCCACGTAAAAAGAACCAATCAGTTCCACACATACAAAATGGGAAATGACCGCCTAGGAAATAGGAATGTAAAATACTTAATGGTTAAACAGTTAACTGTTAAGTATTTGTCTTACCATTAAGACTAATACTTATTGGTCAACTGGCAGCATGGGCTCTCCATCTCCATGACAATGACATTGGGCCACGGCGGAGGCAGCTGTGCTGCTGATGCCTGGGGAAGCCAAGGCCCTGCTGCAGGCACTGTGGAGAGCCCCACAGAAGAACACTGAGATGGGGGTCCCCCGAGGAGCCGGGCTGCTGGTGCTACCCAGGGGCTGAGCGGGGAGGGAGGAGGAGGAGACAAAATTATATTGGCTAAAATAGTTAACTGATAATAGTTTAAACGGTTACCTTTTGTAAAACATAGTTACTTACCAGTAACTGTTGTTCTTCGAGTGGTTGCTCATATCCATTCCACTTAGGTGTGTGCGCGCCCTCGTGCACAGCCAATCGGAGAACTTTTACTAGCAGTCCCTGCAGGGGCCGGTCCAGCGACCCCGTAGTGTCGCCGCCATGCGGCGGCACAACCGTCGCTGCCGGCCCCTCCCCTCTTCAGTCCCTTCTTTCTGCCGACTCCGACAGTGGGGACGGAGGGTGGGTGTGGAATGGATATGAGCAACACATCTCGAAGAACAACAGTTACTGGTAAGTAACTATGTTTTCTCCTTCGAGTGGTTGCTCATATGCATTCCACTTAGGTGAATAACAAGCCTTACCTGGAGGCGGGTAGGAGTCAACGTCGGGCTGCCCTCAGCACTGCCCTGCCCACGCGAGCATTGTCCCTGGACTGCTGGACGATAACGTAATGCATGGCAAAGGTGTGCACAGAAGACCAAGTGGCAGCCTTGCAGATGTCTTCCAGGGGAACCCTCTCCAAGAAGGCCGCCGACGCGGCCTGGGCCCCTGTAGAGTGCACTGTCACTGGTCCGGGAAGCTGGACACCCGCACTTTCGTAGCACAGCCGGATACAGGCGGTGATCCACTTGGCGATGCCCTGTGATTACACTGGGGAGCCTCTCATCCTCTCTGCCACCGCAACGAAGAGCTGGGTGGTCTTGCGGAGCGGTTTCGTTCTATCGAGGTAGAACGCCAGTGCCCTCCTCACGTCGAGGGTGTGTAACCTCCTCTCATCCTCGGACCCGTGCGGTTTGGGAAAAAACACAGGGAGGAAAATATCTTGGTTACAATGGAACCTAGAGACTACCTTAGGTAGAAAAGCTGGGTGAGGCCTAAGCTGTACCTTATCCCGGAAGAACACCGTATAGGGGCGTTCCGAGGTCAGGGCTCTCAGCTCAGAGACCCTCCTGGCGGAAGTGATGGCCACAAGGAAGGCCACCTTCCAGGATAGGATCAGCAGGGGGCAAGTGGCCAAGGGCTCAAAGGGGGGCCCCGTCAGTCTGTCAAGGACTAGGTTCAGGTCCCAGAGAGGCACCGGGTCACGGACCTGCGGATACAGCCTCTCGATTCCCCTGAGAAACCTCACCGACATGGGGTGAGAGAATAGGGACCTCCCCTCCACCGGCTGGTGGAAAGCCGAGATGGCTGCCAAGTGGACCCTTAGGGAAGCCAACGCCAACCCTTGTTGTTTGAGTTGCAGCAGGTAGTCCAGGACCGCCTGCACGGAAGACGTACCGGGGGTTATGCCCCGCGATTCCGACCAGCAGGTGAACCTCCTCCACTTGGCCTTGTATGCGCTCTGGGTGGAGGGCCTCCTGCTTCCCAGGAGCACATGTTGGACCTGCTCCGAGCAGGTTCTCTCCTCCTACATTAGCCAGAGAGCCTCCAGGCCGTCAGGTGTAGGGAGTCCAGGTTGGGGTGCAGCAGGCGACCGTTGTCCTGGGAGAGAAGGTCCGGTTTCTTCGGGAGCTCGATCGGGGGAGCGACTGACAGGTCCTGAAGCAGGCAAAACCAGTATTGTCTCAGCCACGCTGGGGCGATCAGGATGATGTCCGCTCTGTCCCTCTTGATTTTCAAGAGGACCCTGGGCAGGAGCAGGAGGGGGGGAAACGCGTACAGGAGGCGATCAGGAACGCGTCGGAGACGAAGCCCGGCTCGTGACCCCTGAGCGAGCAAAACCTCGAGCACTTCGCGTTCCAGGCTGACGCAAACAGGTCCAGGTGGGAAACACCCCACTCGCGGAAGATCATGGCGACCACCTCCGGGTGAAGAGACCAGTCGTGTTGGGGGAGAAACGACCTGCTGAGGCGGTCTGCCTTGTCGTTCCTGGCCCCCGGGAGGTGAGAGGCGGTTAAACAGAAGTTGCGTCTCACCGCCAAGTCCCAAAGTCGAAGCGCCTCCTGGCACAGTAGGGAGGAGTGCGCTCCCCCTTGCTTGTTGATGTAGTACATTGCAGTGGTATTGTCTGTCAACACCTGTACCATTCTCGCGAATAAAGCATGGCGAAACACTTCACAAGCCAGTCTGACTGCCCTCAGTTCCTTTACATTGATATGGAGGGCAGTTTCCCTCCAGGACCAGAGACCTTGTGTGGTCAGACCACCAGTGATATGGGCTCCCCACCCCAGGTCTGAGGCGTCCGTGATCAGAGTGATCGAGGGGGTGGGTGCCCTGAAGGGAATTCCCTTCAACACGATTCTGGGGTCCAGCCACCAGTCCAGTGACCCCAACACCGCAGGGGGGACTTACCACCCTGGTCAGGGCATGCCTGCTGGGCATGTACACTTTCTTCAACCAGCTCTGGAGGGGCCTGAGTCTGAGGCGGGCCAGCCCCACTACATAAGTGCATGAGGCCATGTGGCCTAACAGCCGTAGGCACTGCCTGGCTGTTGTCGTGGGACACCTCTGGAGTTGCGATATTATCGCCGCCATAGCTTTGAACCTCGAGCGTGGGAGGGAGGCTTTGGCCCGCACCGAGTCTAGGTGGGCCCCTATGAACTCTATGTTCTGTACTGGATATAGTGTTGACTTCTGCTCGTTTATGAGCAGTCCCAGGGTATTGCAGGTGGTCTGGACGAGGGAGACCGCCTCGCGCACCTGCGACTTGGTCTTGCCCCTTATCAGCCAGTTGTCCAGGTATGGGAAGATTTGGACCCCGCTGCGCCTCAGGGAGGCCGCCACCACTGCCATACACTTTGTGAACACCCTGGGGGATGAGGCCAGGCCAAAGGGGAGGACCGTAAATTGGTAGTGGCCCCCAGCTACCGTAAACCTTAGGAATATCCTGTGAGCGGGATGGATGGAGATGTGAAAGTACGCACCCTTCAGGTCGAAGGCGGCGAACCAGTCCCCTGGGTTCAGTACTGAGATGATGGACGCTAGGGAGACCATGCGGAATTTGAGCTTTTTTATGAACCTGTTGAATTTGCGCAGGTCCAGTATAGGTCTGAGGCCTCCTTTTGCCTTGGGGACGAGGAAATACCTTGAGTAGAATCCCCTCCCCACCTCGAGTGGTGGGACCACTTCTATGGCTCCTTTGAGAAGGAGGGTGTGAACCTCCTGGCGGAGTACATGCTCGTGAGATGGGTCCCTGAAAAGGGACGGGGGGGGGGGGCAGAATGGGGAGGGTGGCCAGCAGCTGGAGGGCATAGCCCCAGCGGATGGTGCTGAGGACCCATTGGTCCGACGTTATCTCCCGCCACAGGCTGATGTACGGTCTTAGCCTGTCCCGGAAAGGCGGGGGGTGGCCCAAGGAACGTAAAGGGATGCCACCCTCGGACGCAATGTCAGAATTGTCTTTTGCCCTTGGGGCCCTGGGAGGGACCCTTGAAGGAAGACGAGGGGGTCGCAGGTCGGTCGCGCCGTCCTGCGCCCCTGTTCCTGTCCCGACCCCTGGGAGGGGGGGAAGGGCCTAGGCGGCGGCCTAGTCTGCTGCTGGTGCCGCTGTGGCGGTTGTTGCGGCTGTTGGCGGGCTTGCAGTCTTGCCGCCTGGGGTGTGTAGAGGCCCAAGGAGCGTAGCGTCGTCCTTGAGTCCTTCAGGGCGTGCAGCTTCTCATCCGTCCTCTCCGAGAAGAGGGCGGCTCCATTAAATGGCAGGTCTTGAATGGAGTGCTGCACCTCCTGTGACAGGTCAGTAGATTGCAGCCACGCTGCCCGCTGCATAGCGACAGCGGAGGCCATAGCCCTGCTGGCCGTGTCCGCAGCGTCAGATGCAGTTTGTAAGGCTGTACTGGCTACTGTCACCCCTTCCTCCAGGACCATGGCAAAGTCAGCGGCCTGGTCTGGAGGCAGGGACTCCGTGAACCTTTTCAAGGAGTCCCATAAGTTTAGAATATATCTGCCCAGGAGAGCCTGATGGTTGGCTACCCTGAGCTGGAGCGCCCCTGTGGAGTAGACCTTCCTGCCGAAAAGGTCTAGTCTCCTGCCCTCTCTGTTTTTAGGGGAGGCGCTCTGGGAACCCTACCTGTCTTTCTGGTTGGCAGCCTCTACCACTAAGATGCCCGCGGCAGGGTGTGCATATAAGTATTCGTGCCCCTTGGCTGGCACATACTTCTTCTCGGCGCCCTTAGACGTGGGGGCGACCGAGGCAGGGGTCTGCCATACTGCTTTGGCTAGGCGTAGGACCCTGTCGTGAATGGGGAGGGCTACTCTGGAAGGGCCTTGGGTCCCCACCCGGCCGAAGAGGGGGTCCACCTCTTCCTCTAGAACCTTGACCTGTAAGTCCAGGTTCGAGGCCACCCGTTTCAGGAGTTCTTGGTGGGCCTTAACGTCAATGAGTGGGGCCCCTTGGTCCCTTATGGCCGCCTCGTCTGGGGACGACGAGTACGAGGGGTGGCAGTATCCTGTGGAGGGGCCCTCCCCAGGGTCCCCCTCCTCGGAGGAAAAGGAGTGGTCACCCTCCTGCACCGAGGGTGCCTGTTGTGAATGGGTGACCGAGGCAGGGGCCGGCATAGTTCCCTGCCCCATCTGAGCCGCCCATTGGGCCCACATTGGCCACTGCCAGGGCCCCTGGGTCCAGCTCAGAGGCAGCGTCGGTGCCAAGGGCAACGCCGGCGCTGCTGTAGGTGGTGTCGGCACCGCAGGGAGAGGTACCTGCGGCACCGGGGTCTGTGGTACCGGGGGTTGCGGTGCCGGCTGCGCCAGTGCCGGTTGCGGTGCCGGCGAGGGTTCTTGCTCCTGGCGGCAGGTCCAGGATCCCGAGCCAGGGGTGCAGGGAAGGCGACGGCGGTGCCGGGAGGAGACGCTCCGTGGCTCACTAGATGAAGAGTCGGAGGAGCGACGTCGTCTGCCTTGTCTTTGGGGCAATCCCGAGGACGAAGATGGAGATCTACGCCGGGGTGGGGAAGCCTTCCGCAGCCTCTTCCTCGGTGCCGGGGAACGGTGCCGAGCGCGCCAGCTCGGTGCCGGGCTGGAGCTGGATCCAGAGCTGGAGCGGCATCGGGAGCAGTGCCGGGAGTCCTCCGACGACGAAGCGGGAGAGGAGCCTCCGGGCTCGGTCCTTCGGCGTCGGGCGATGGTGATGGTGGGCGGCTGGACGTCCGGTGCCGATGCCGCCCACCCTTCGGGGACACCCAACACGGGCTTGCCCCGGAAAACAGGCTCTGGGTCCCTCACGCGAGGGGGTGCCGGAGGCGTGGGCAGGGTCATCAAGACGCGAGCCGCCTCGAACGCCTCCGGTGTCGAAGGAGCCTGTAAGGTAGGTCCCTCGCTCACGCGAGTCGGGGAGACCTCCTTGGTTGGCGTCGGTGCCGGGGTTGGGGGCCGGTCCAGGGGACGCACCTCTGTGCTCGACCCCGGCCGCTCCTGTGGTGCAGGGGAGCTCTCCACAAGCGGGCGGCGCTTCTTCTTTTTCTTCGGCACTCGGTGCCGTGGTGGACCGCGTGGGCTCAGACGCCGGGCTGAGCGCGGTCTCCATTAGAAAAGCCTTCAGCCTCACTTCTCGGTCCTTTTGAGTCCGAGGCTTGAAGGACTTACATATTTTACATCGGTCTCGCTGATGTTGTTCCCCCAGACACCGTAAACAACGGTCGTGGAGGTCGCTAACTGGGACGGCCTTCCCGCAGCTAGCGCATGGCTTGAAGCCGGACGCGCCGGGCATGGCCGCAGGCGTCTGAGCCCTAAGGCTCCCTAACTAAACTACAAAAAACCTCTCTAACTGAAAGCTAACTTAGTTCGGGGCGAACTACTAACTAAATACTAACTTTTTAAGGCGAAAGAAAAACCTGAGAAGAGCAGGGTTAGTTCTCGACTGACCGTCACGGGAGGAAAGAAGGAACTGAAGAGGGGAGGGGCCGGTAGCGACTGTTGTGCCGCCGCATGGCGGCGACACTACGGGGTCGCTGGACCGGCCCCAGCAGGGACTGCTAGTAAAAGTTCTCCGATTGGCCGTGCACGAGGGCGCGCACACACCTAAGTGGAATGCATATGAGCAACCACTCGAAGGAGAACCGATATTTAGATCCCTACTAGGAAAAAGAGTACTGCAGAAAGGGATCTGGGGGTCATAGTGGATCACAAGCTAAATATAAGTCAACAGTGTAACACTTGCAAAAAAGAGCAAATATTCTGGGATATATTAGCCGAGTGTTGTAAGCAGCACATGAGAAGTAATTCTACAGCTTTACTCCATGCTATTTAGGCCACAACTAGAGTATTGTGTCCAGTTCCGGGTGCCCCATTTCAGGAAAGATGTGGACAAATTTGAGAAAGTCCAAAGAATAGCAACAAACATGATTTAAGGTCCCAAAAATATGACCTATGAGGAAAGATAGAAAAAATTTGGTTTGAGTAGTCTGGAGAAGACTGAAGGGGGACATGATAACGATTTTCAAGTACATGAAAGATTGTTACGAGGAGGAGGGAGAAACAATTTTCTCCTTAACCTCTGAGGATAGGACAAGCAGCAATGGGTTTACATTGCAGCAAGGATTTTTAGGTCTGAAATTAGAAAAAACTTCCTAGCTGTCAGGATAGTTAATAAATTGCCTAGGGATCTCCATCATTGAAGGTTTTTAAGAACAGCTTAGACAAACACCTGTCAGGAATGGTCTAGATAATACTTAGTCCTGACATAAGTGCAAAGGACTGGACTAGATGACCTCTTGAGGTCCCTTCTAGTCTTACGATTCTAGGATTATTCTTAAACATATGTTATTTTCTCTGTGCATAAAAAGACAGGTCATGTTGAAAGTCTTTCAACCTAAGTACACAGGTACTGATTTCTTGTACTTCATTAAGCTAAGTAATAATACAACTCTGTATGATTCAGTTAATGCAGTTTTCTGGAAAGCATTCAGGAGATGTGGTGATCATTCATTTTTAATCACCTAATTGAAATGGTGTTTTATTCTCTAAACATTTTCTATGGGCCATATTAGCAAGTTCGCTGAACGACTCCACAATTTGTGTCAACAACGAAACTGAACTTAACTAAACAGAGCTTCCTAATTCTGACAGCTCTAGGTTCTAATCTAGTGGTTCCCAACCTGGGGCTTCCTCTCCTGCTGGCTGCAGAAGGGAGCTGCTGCCCAAGGACTCAGGCACAGCGCATTGCCACGGGGCTACACAACCAGTGCGTGCTCCTTGCTGCAGCCAAAGGGAGGGGAGATCAGAGCTAGCTCCTAACTGCTCCGCCTGGTTTCCTAGGTGTTGGGGTCCATCGTGGAGCCAGCAGGAGGGGAACACTGACCTCCCATCTCCCTAGCTGCAGAAGGAAGCCACTGCCTAGGGACCCTGGGGCTACTGGACTCATGTGGTTTCCCTGCAACCGTCAGGGGGATGGGAGATAAGCAAGGAGGCTGCCTCCTTGCTGAACTCCTTCTGTCTGGCTGCAGTGGAGGGTAGTGGCAGGCTGCTGGCAGAGCAGCCAGGACCCACCATGCTTGAGAAGGGGCAGGACTCTAAAAACCAGTACTTTCCAGTTTGGTCTGCACTTAGCAGACCACCCACTGTGATTTAGCTGTCAGGCCATGTGCTTCAGTGTGTAGTGACAGTCACTCATCTGCATTAGCGCTTTGTCTATGGGTGTGTGACATACTGAGAGTAATTTGTAGGTGTAAAATAGTGAATGTAAAAATGAGCACAGTAGCATCAAAATGTTTACCTGAAACATGCAGTGATTTGTAGTCCTTAATGGTGTATACGTCAATACATTTTTTATGAGTTGATAGACTGATGGCCCTTCAGGGTTGTAAAAATGATATTTTTGGCCCTTGAGTTGGGAACCTTTGTTCTAATCAATAGGGCTTTTTTTTTTTTTGGTATAAGGAACGGAGGGAGGGCAGAGGGTGGAAGCACAGAAAACAGGGAAAGGAAGAGACATAAAACAACTAAGACAATACTCTGTCTCTGACTGTTATAAGTCAACTATGTTTAGTATGATCTGCATTAAAGGCTACAAGGTTTTGGTGGCAGGAGGAGAAACTGGAAGGGAATAATCTTCATCTTGATTTACTAAGTATGAAAGGTGCCAGAGTGATGATATTGGAGACTGACATCACATATTAACTACTATCTAAGGGTAACAGCAGTGAAAACTTCCCACAAACAGTCCTGCCTGTATGTTTATGCACTGATGCAAACAAACTCCACTAAAGAGTAAAAGGGGAATTGGGTCTCCACTCTCCTCTAGTGCCAACGAGGGCACTGATTATGAGATAACTGATGTCACTGGATTGACAAGATTGACAGCTGGCTGGTGACAGATCACTTTCAATCATTAAATTAACAGCACATACTCCATTTGAATAAGTGACGATGAAGGCAAGCTCTGTATTTCCCATGATCATTCTATCAATCTATTCAGTTCCCTCAAAGGCTTAGAGTTTAAGTGTCAATCAAATTACTACTCCTAGTCAGAAGTATCAACAGAAATGAGAGTCTATGAGCTGAAGATAACGGGGCAGTTTTATTAGGCCTATAGACCTCCATCCACCAATACATAATCAGATAAAACATGTTTAATGGCACTAACAGAGAATAACCCAAGATTTGGTCAAAATGAATGTGAAAAGTAACCACACAATGAAACTTAAAAAGCTGGAGAGAGATTCAGGGTGGATTGATTAAAATCAGCAAGCAGGAAGCCTTGATCTGAAATAATTGATTTTAATCACTTTGAATTTGTACTTTTTAGTTAATTTCCTAACGATTAGTTTTTATTGGTTAAAATATGCTGATCTGCAACCAAATATAGCCATTACAGCAAATCTGGTCTTTTTGCTAACCAGGAGGATCCACCACATCTATATCCATGTTTAAAGCAACTATGCAGTCTAACTTACATATACTTACATTCTGAATTTTTCTTATTTCTTGGTGTTTACAGTTTTATTATGTTAGAAAATGGTCTGATGAATTTCTTGAGAAGATTAATTTTTTTAAATTTGTGACATTCTATTTGGAGGGAAATTAAAACAAAAATGCAAAAAACAGCGTTTTAAAATGTTTTTAATAGGTTAAATAAAGGAGGCTTATCAAAACATGTAAAACTGATGTATTAAAGGAAGTATCTCTAGTTAATGAATTGAGCTGGTCCCCATGTCCTTCAAAATATTAGAACTAGTAGATCTCATTCTCTCAAACCTAGTTTTTATTCACAAATTGAGAAGGAAACAAGCGTTTTTTTTCAATTCCCATAGACTTCTTAATTTTAAATGATCTAGTCACTGCACTGAAATAATTGACTAAGCAGAAAAGAAGAAAATATTCTCTGAGCCTGAAGCAGCAGCCATTGCTACTAAGAAGCTGCTTTAGCACTTCAACTAACTCTGGTTTCGAGTGCTCAACCAGCGATTTCCACTAGCTCAGTGGTTTGACTTCCTTTAACACTTGGCAGCAAATATGTACTAATCTTTTTTTAATTTAAATTTTAGAATCATTTTAAAAGATTACAGTAAGGTTGGGCCTTACTATAGGTTGTCAATTTCCAATGTAATTGTAAACAGGTTTATCTTTTTTTAAAAAAACCTATATTTAATTTAAATTTTTAAAAATCCAATTAAAAACATCAATTTTTAAAAAACCCTCTTTTTTTTCATCCACCTTGGACAGCTTACATTAAAAATCTTTACAAACCCTATACTGTTTTAGTTATGGGAGAAGAGAAAGTGAACTTTTGTCAAAGTGAATTCCTCTTGTGCTTTGTATCGTTTCCTGACTACAACCAGTTGTATTAGAAGCATGGTAATCGTAGGCACAGTCAAATTAAAAACAGATTTCACCACGAAGTTTACTATTGCCTGAGGAAAATTTAGTTCCAAGTTTAATGTATTTGCATTTACACTATTTTTTAAGATGCCTATATAATACTTTTTGGGGAAGCTGAAAGAGTAAATTTTTATTCTATGTGGCTATAGAAATTTAAATCAAACAATGAATAAAAAAGACTGATGATCAAGCATTTACCTATTGCACATTAAAAACAAACAAAAATCTTTCCTGTTGTGGAACACTTGTTTGTTTTTTTTAAAAGGACATCACACTGAGTAAACACATTTTACCTACTGGTTATAAAACAACAGCCAAAACAGTAAATGTGCAGAAGTGGCCAGTTACACATCCATATTCTTGATAGACTGGGATTTCCTGAACATGCTGTACAATATGCTGCCATCCCTAGAATTCCAAATCCAAGAACAGATTACATCCATTCGATTTAAAACAAAAGCCTTCGCAGACTTTTTTTTTTTTAAATATACAAACTGAAACAGAGAAGATGGTATTTTCCAAAACTTAAAAGGGAAAAACAATTAGACCAAAGGATGCGGTATATCTAGCACTGTGGATCATCCCACACCACCTTATTCTATCTAAGAAGATGTTATTCCTCAGTAAATCCATTATTTCCTCCTTGTGTTAAATGAGGAAACTCATTCTACCTGCAAACTGTATTTTAATAAATACAGAACACAGGGGGTGCTTTCAGCCATTCTACTTCTCTCAGCTGTTTATATTACCTCTCCACAGCACAAAGAACTTCATTCTTTTATCCACATTATACACAGAACTTATTTAGTATACACTAATGGCTTCTAGCATCGTCTTATAGACACTGAATAAATAAAAAATTTTCAGTAAGCTTAAGCAACATTTTGTTTAGTTCATAATTTCTATAGTACAGAACACAAGGGGTGGTCCAGTAACAACTGAAACAGAACCAAACCGGTTGAGCTAAAATTACAGGTCTCAAAAACTGAACAATGGAACTGTAGACTGAGATAACATAACTGGTACGATGCAGCATCCAAAACTGAGGCATCCGTAATCAATAATCAGTTTAAAAAAATCTTAGTCAACATTTTTATTTCATCAGACGCAGCACATGGACAGAAGGTATTTGGATCCATTAGTAACGGAGGGTCATTTCCTCCTCTTCATGTTCCTTGTTGTAGGGACCAATCTCAGTGGAGGAGAGTAGGAATTATCCTCTGTACATTTAATTCCACCTCTCAAATGAAGATCCTGTACCCATTCCCATCTCCCAGCTGTTCCGAGGGGTGGAGGTGGGGAAGGGGGTTTTCAATCGAATTTCAAAAGTGAAAGGGGAAAAATGACGTGATCTACTCCACTGCCACGTACTAACAGAACATAAAAATAGCCCTTATTAAACAAGCAAACTAAAAATACCATTTATGTGAGAAATAGTTTTTCATGCTCAACATTCAACCTCTCCTGTCCATCAACTGAGAGAAGAAGGAGCAATCTTCTGTTCAGATGGTATAGAAATCCCAGTTGGATGCTTGAGTGTTTCCACTGAACTGAGCTGCCTTACCAAATCTTTAATAACCTACCCAATTATCCAACAGTGGATGAAATGGGCCAATTAAGTTGAACATTTAAGTTCATTTATACTATATAGGGACATTCCACTTTTATCTGAGTATTCATTACCCACTCAAAGGATTCCACACCAGGAATATAAGTAATGAAATTGATGACCTGCTAACTAGGAAATGATTGGTGATGATTTAAAACAAGAGTCTCCACTATTTCAGCATTACTACATTTCCTTAAAAACCTCTCAGCAGTATGCCAATTAATCCACATACAAACACACACATGAAAAAAAAAACCCTATCATCAGTTCAAAATGCTGACACCAGTCTCCAATGTTTCCCATTTCTTGTTTTGTGGCGAGGGTGAGGCACCTTCCTCTCTACTACAGGCCTCCCTACATCCCCACACTGCCACAGTTTGGCTTTCCCACACCAACCCCTTTCAGGAAGGCCAGGCCTTGCTTGCAACAAGAGTCTTGGACAGCTTAGAAGCAAAATTTGCCATTTTACTCTGAAGTGACAGTGGAATATTAGAGAAATAGAAATCTGGTTCACAATCTGGAGATAAAAGTTCTCTGATTAGTTATGAAATCAAGAACACCGTCTTTAGGGGTTACTGCCAGCCTCTATCTACATTTGCTGGTTATTAACCTATTGAAAGCTATGACATCTTTGATACTGTTTAATGGATCTGGTTTTGGTTAATAATATTTATTTTTGTCACAGATTACATTATTTTCAGGGTGGTTTTTTTTTTAAATCCCTATAAAAAGTTTTTGTATGGGTATTTTACTATACCAGTGATAGATAGGAAGATGCCCATATTTAAAATGTCATTCTTTTTCATATATGAGAAGTGTAATAGAAAACGTACAACAGCAATAGACTTGTATAATACAAGCTAAACTTTCTTTTAGCAGAGAACGTTTCTCTCTGTCTACAGACCTAAAGAATAACTTTTTGCTGAAAGTTTGTCTCTTTCACCAACAGAAGTTGAAGTATTACATTACCACCTTCTCTGCCTAGTATCTGCCTACAAAGTCATTTATTTATGCCATAACCCCTGAAAAATTTCAAAGTTATATATCCACGACTCTTGATATTTTGGGATATTTGCTTGTAGGTGGGTGTGCTGAGAATCCCAGGCCCTGCTGAACCAAACCCTATGGCAGTGGTCCCCAAACTATGGGATAGGAACGTTGAGGGGGCTCGTGGCAAGGTAGGGCCAACACCCACGGGGAGGTCAGGGAGTGATCACCACACTTCCAGCCCCACTCACCCCCAGCCTCACTCCTCCCTCTCTCCCAGTCTGCTCGGTCTCCAGGCCCAGGCCAGCCCCCATGGGGAGCAGGGAGCATAGGCATATTTTGACTTCTATATGTGGGGGAGACAGGGGAAGGAGCTTCAGTCAGCTCTGCTGTTGAGGAAGCCTTGGCTGTGCAGTAATGGGGGAAACAGGGGCTAGCAACTGGAAAAATTAGTGCACCACTACCCTATGAAAGATGAGACGCTATTAGAGAGCAAGATACCCAGCAACAACACAGTGGTTACACCAAAAAACAGACCAGTATACTCTAATTCCTCCAGGGATCATGTGCTTTTTTCTTCTGCCAAGGTAACAAAAGTCTTTTAAAAAATAATTTATGAAGTTAAATTTGGTTTACAAAGGTCTTCTCCAATACACTAAAAGCTTTGTTCAAATATTCTTATCACAGCTCAAGCATAGTTCTAATTATCTGACAAAGTGGGAAAGTCCAGGTTATTTTGCAGATATAAAATAACTTTAAAAAAAATAAATATTCAATATTTCCATTACTTTTGCTTTTTTTAAAAACTGCATCTGCCATGTGATGCTTCCTAAAAGTCTCCATGGGAAAAAGCCGCCCTAAACAGTGCATAATCTTAAATTTATTATACATTTAAAAATGTGTAATTTTGTATCTGAACAAGAGGTTTCATGGTGGACTAGGATCAGGACATGAAAGCTGTACCTTTGGAAACTACAGGTGAAATAGTGGTTGATAATGAAATGATTCTGTTGGTCTCACTTTAGTCTACATTTGTGCACATCACAAAATTGCCTCAAAGTTCAGTTTGATTTAAAGGTCTCTGCTAAAGAGGAATTTGGAATGAAAACAGCATGGGATGTTGTCGCTCAGGATGCTGAAAAAGCTATCATAGTGGAAGTCCCATGTACTTAATTTTGTTTTGATATTTCCTCACTTGTAGGAGTGCTAAAAGTTTATTTATTTATTTATTTATTTATACTTCAAAATGTAGTAACGTTAGTCAGTTTTCAATTGTACCTTCTAGAACTGAAGATATTTTTATCTAGTGTATTCATTTATCAGTCACTGAGATGAGAGTTTTACAAGCTATTTCATTTGAGACACAAAGTTCTATTTTTCTTACATAATTACCCTTTAAAGTGCTCTTTAAGATTGCTCTAAGAAAACATACTGGATACAATTCAGCTTTATTTTAAAAACTTAAGAGCTGTTTAAAACACATGCCACAAGAAAATAGCAATATTTTTCACATTTAAAATTGATATTTTAGATTCAACTACAATTAGATGGACAATAATCCTGTAGTCTTTGTTTGTCTGTTTCTACTTTACAACCATTGAGGTAACCATTGCTTCTTTGTAAATATTCTCTATGCAGGTAACAGTCTTTGTAAATATTATTTTCTATCAGTGATGTTCAAGTGTGCATTCCTGAACTACTGGTACATCACTTAAGTGGCTGAAGGGATTGTCCCTTCAGTCTGGTTCGTGAGAATGCATGAAGGCCCCACAAATATGCAGCCTGTTGTGGCTTACTACTTAACTAGAATCACTAGCATGCTAATGTTCACATGCCCAGACATCTGGAAATTGCATCCTTGCTGCATCTTTCTGAAATAAAGTGCCCAGGGCACTTCTAACAAGAGTTAGGGAATTAGCTCCAATTCGTGTCCAAATAATTTGTGTAATTACATTCTGCCTACCTACCCCCTCCTCCCTTGCAATTTCAATTAGCCATGGTATTCTTCCCTTCCTCTTCTCAATTGTCATGCAATGTTAACAAAGCTATTGACTTTTCACCCCAGAGATGGCTCCATTTCAATGGCTGAAGAAATTTAA
This sequence comes from Mesoclemmys tuberculata, assembly GCA_007922155.1. NCBI lineage: Eukaryota > Metazoa > Chordata > Testudines > Chelidae > Mesoclemmys > Mesoclemmys tuberculata. The sequence goes on from ML675742.1 coordinate 3,607,959, forward strand.
GCTTTTTTAAGATACACACATACATATACACAATGTATATCATCACAATCATATTGCATGCATAAATGTGTACACAAAGATAAAAAGTTCTATTGTAAATGTAAGCCTTCATATTTTTAACTTTTCATCAAATCTACAACAACTAATCATCTGACAGACACATGATTTCATGCTTGAAAGCAGCCCCACAATGCCTGAATGCAAACTTAGAAACCCAGGACGCATTTGCAAAGCAGTGAACATCTGACAGTTGCTGAAAATACGTTTTCTTACTATGGCCTCCAAACCCATCTCATTAGCACAAACACTTCCTGGGGGACCATGTAAGTGTACTTCCCTTCAGCCAATAACATGTTAACTTATTAATTAGAACAGCTGCTGCAGGGTAGAAAGACAAAATTAATTCAAGAGCTGCCTTAGCAGGCCAACCTATCTCAGTACTCTGCTCACAGGAGAGCTGTCTGCAATTCAGTTTTGTTTAATTAGTCCCACAAAAAACAACTGGTTCACTCTGATAAGGAGGGCAAGAGCCTCAAAAAACAAAACCACTTCTTGCATCAGCCTATTAGATTTAAAAACTATTATTTTTCCAATGTGAAAAACTGCTGTTTTTAAAAAAGACTATCCGTTTCTCTCATTTGCAAACCAAGGACATTCAACATCAACTTCTGCACTACCATTCCTTGTTCTAACATGTCCATCACTGAAGCAGTCAGGCTAATAAGTCCCACGGCTAGTACACAACTATATATGATTACTTAAAATTTGCAGCTTGGATTATTTTATAAATGTCATCTCATACCACAACTTCAGTGCACGAGTTTTACTATTAGCTATTACTATTTGAATAATGAAGGGAAGAAGCATTGCTAACATTGCCACAGGGCCTAATAATCATTTTTGATTTAAAAACTTGCACAGTTTAGAGGGAGCTGATCTATCCGCCTTTCTAGTAAGCAACAGAACATTGAATCATGCTCTGTTGCTCTCTCTCTCCTCCTCTTCCACCCTCCCATCCCCAGAGGAGGAGGCAAGGAAGGGGGAAAGTAAGATGTCATGAATGCATCGTACTATTTATTGTTCATTGTTGCTGACAGGCATAGCTGCCTGTTGAGTTTAAATCCATGTATTTTGATTGCCATTTAGTACAAGATGTGGAAATGGTAGACTAGACGATAAAGGACAAAAAGAAGGCTGCATATTGTCCTAAAATTTCTGATATGTTCAGCAACACCTCAAGATTTTTCTCTCTCTTTCACGTTTTATTACATCCTTCCTGGACCAACATTGTCACACAGGGCAGAAACTCATCTATTTCATTCCTCTTTGCCATTTGCTGTTTCTTCAATCTTCTCCAGGATACTGAAATAGACCGTTCTGTCCCCTGCTACTAGAGGTTTTTCTTATGGTTTCTCTTGGCTCCCTCATTGTCTCACAGCAGTTGGTTTCCATAGGGTAGTCTGTGCACTGGCATCCAAAGTAAATGCCCCAAATAAGTCCAGCACTTCTTTCCAAATTCCAGTGGATATGAGCTGCTGGCTGGTGATTTCTCAGATCTCTTCATTGGTAAGGCCCTACTTAACTTGCAATATTGCAGAAATTGCAGATTCTGCAATATTAGCATTCCACCGTAATTCTGACAGAGGGAGCCACCGCCCTCAGTCCCAGGCAGCCCAACACATAAAATCACAGAGAAGTAAAAATGGACTTTATTCCCACAACTAAGGTTCATTATTATTTTTCTGCAATTTTCCATGGCTTATCTGCAACTCAGCTGCAACATTTTGACCATCAACCCACAATTCAAGAAGGGCCTTATTCATTGGTGATTAAATCTTTCTATCTAATGCCCAGGATCTTTTGTAGGCACTTATTTTAAACAGTGTCTAGTTTTCTGTCTAATGTTTCAGTAGCTCTCCAGCATTTGTAGCCATATTGTTAACCCTGAGATTATATCTGGGTTAAAAAGTCTCAGGATTTTTCTACTACTGTATTTCCATATGCTGAGAGTTTAATGAATACTGTAGCTGCTCTTCCTATTCTTGATGTTACTTCCTTCTCGAGGTCTCCGCTAGCAAGTATAGTGCATCCCAGGTAGATGAACTGTTCAACTTACTTGATATTTTTGCCTTCTGATTTGATGTTGCTGCTGAATGTCAAGGTTTTGAGGAGACGTGTTAGCAGAACTAATTTTGAGCCTGCTTGCATGCACCTTTTTGCCAGATTATGTCTTCGTAGCTTGTTTGAGGATGTCATTCAGTAGTGCAATATCATCTGCAAAGTCTAGATCTTCACAGCATTTGCCATCTACCCATGATATACCAGTGTTTGTGTTGCTAATACATGTCTTCATTACCCAATTTATGACAATGCTAAACAGAAGCAGAGATAAACACACAGCTGTGTTTCATGCTAATATCCACTTTGAACCACTCTGCTGTCTGATTGTTCATCACTTTGCCTTTCTATACATAGTTTTAATGATGTTAGAAACTTTAGCTGGGATTCCATAGGACTGAAGAATATCACACAATGTATGTCGATGCAGGCTGTCAAATGCCTTTTGAAAAAAATCAAAGAAATGGACAGATGATGTACACATGGTATATTAATTTGAGCTGTGTCTGAACCTCTAATACTTTGAGCTTTATCTATCAGAGATACTAGCTTTTCACATCCAATTTATATCATATTGCTCTCTAAATTCATGCCAAACCAAACCTTTGTTTCCTTTGGTTTGTTTGAAACTGTTTTCTGGATAAATAATATTTGGTATTACTACTAAACTCTCTCTCCCCTATGAAGTCTCATATCTGATACTCTTTTCTTGGTGGATTCTTTGCTACAACACATTTATTTGCCATTAATTTTGTCTTCTACCTTATATTATGCAAGACTAAAAAAGGTAGAGGCTTTCACATGAGCAAATATTTTCCCCTACATGATACCACTGTACTGAAAAGTAATAGAGCAACTAGTAGCATTTTCTAGAGATCACAGGATCTAATATAAGGCAAAAAATTTAGATTATTACAAAATCATATATGAAGTGCATTATGTATGATGACTAGGTCATGTCTCCTAAAGTGTCTGCAAACTGGTGACAGAGCATACAAATTCCATTATTAAAGGGCAATCTCCTTCATTTTTACACCCCTTCATGTTATACTATGGCTGGGTCTACACTGACAGCAGCAAATTCGCCACCGTCACATTGATTGCTCTGGATCGACTGAGCGGTCTGTATAGACATGCTCAGTCAATCCAGGAAGCAACACAGGAAAACCACCTCAGTATGTCGTCTAGCGCTGTGTCGAAGGGAGCGCTGTTCCCTTCGACACAGCGCAGTATGGATGCTGCGCGGAAGAGACACTGTGAAGTCGACGGAGATATGCAAGTCATTTATGTCACTTGCGTATCTCCCATCGACTGCCACCAAATCGCAAAGGTAAGTGTAGACCAGGCCTATGAGTCCTCACTAGCAGTAATTTAGAAATAAGCTAACATTTATTTAAAGTAATACACAATCACACAGCAATGTGCCCTCCCCCCCATTTGTCTGCTCTCTTCTTTTGTAATATCTTTGTATGTTCTAAATGAATGTGGATTTTAAAAGATGGCCATGAAAGAGGGGGAAAAAGGTTGGATTTGTGCCCTTTTTTAGGTCCATGTGCATTTAATGAAGTCCTCAGAGGTTTGTTTACTTTCCAGGGTTGTTTTTTTGTTTTTGTTTTAATTTCCTACTTTTTTATATATTAATACAGATCTTGACGGAGGAAACTAAGAAAATGGTGACATCAAAAGAGCCAAGCCATTAAAAACTGAATAACCTAATGGTATACCAACACTAGGAAAAAAGGGGTTTTTAAAAAACATGATTGGCAACACTTAAAAAAAACAAACCATTACTGTAGATAGGTCAAACTAGTTTTAACAGATTAGTTGGTCAAAATTAACCTGAAAGAAAGTAAAGTCCACATCAACCAGCTAACACAAAACTACAACATACTGCTTCTATATTATTTTAAAATGGGTTAGCTATCACGTTTTAAAAACATACCTCTTTTGCCTAGTGTAGACAGGGCCTAAGAGGTCAGGGCAGAGAAGAAAAAAATGAAGAGTTGCTTTGTTCCTTGAACAAATCTTTCTTTTTTCCCCCATGAAAAACAGGAATTGCAAAAGAATAGCGCACAGAACACAGGTTCTGACTATTTTCTGAATGTTCACAGCTCTTTTATGTGCCCAGGGAAAACCAAGTGCCGCAGGAAATGGCGTACACTTGTGACTGCTTAGGGCAGGTCATATTGTTCAAAAAGTGGGCTTTTTTGTTTTTATTTTTCTTCAAATAATGACTAGTTTTCTCCTAATTCCAACAATCATTTTAATATTAGCCAATGGCAGGTAAGGGGATGAGCTCACTTACAATCAAAGGTTCATATGTGTTGCTGCAGAGTAGACCATTAGGAAGAAAGACACTGAAAAGAAGCCGGCAGCAAAGAAATACTGAAAATGCAAAAGCGCCTGCAGAAACAGTGAGGTGTCTGCGCAGCTGGAAAGACTGGGAATGATAGATAAGACACGGGAAGACTTGTGTTTGCATGTTAGGAAAGCATATACATACATATAGAATTGGGACAGAGGTTAATATTGATTTTGATCACTGGTTGCTTTAACAATGAACACTTACATCATCAGATCTCTACATTATGTAATAATTTCTCATGTGCCCTACCCAGACTACTTATTCAAGCCTCATGACCCCCACTGCCACGTCCTTATATTAATATAATTAATAGGTTTCTCCTCTTCCTTCCACCAAAACATGACAGCATAAAACAGGAACTCAAAAAATAGAGGCAGCTACAGATTTACTCTGTTGGACAAAAACTACAAGCTGGGTTTCAAGTGTGATCAAATCAGCTGGCATTTGTGAGGCTTTTGACAATTAAACAAACATTGGTCATCTAAATATTAGATGAGAAATCCACCTTTGGCATGCAATTTCTCATGTGGCAGGCTGTCATTTTGTGCCCTATATGTGGTCAGTTTCAGTCAAGATGAAGCTTTTTAAGCACCTATTACTTGAAAGGTTTTAAGATCTCTCCTTTTTTCATCAGAAGAGAGCTTTAACATCCATTTTTCTTAGCCCCCAATTAGACTCCAACTGGAATATCCTCCATTCCCTTCTCTGTTAATCAGATTTATATGAAAAATACCCAAATGATATATCACAGACCCAAATCATTTTATATACAAGTAACTATTTTGCATTTTAAGGCATTTTACTGGATGTCACTTCTGCCTCTTGGTCAACCAACCCAGAACCAATAGAGCAGTCCCTCATTCTGAAAGGCAGCAGTATCATCCACTTCCAACTATTTTTTAGGTTCTACTTAAGTTTTCTTTTTCCAGGCAACGATTCCATAGCCATTTCAAAAGCCACTTAATTGCCAAACCTCATGTCCACTCTTAAATTACCTGTACTAATTTAAAAAAATATTATGTGCAAGTGCTGTTATCCCTCAGACAAATGCTATTAAAGGAATTCTGGATGAAACACTGAAGCAACAAAGTTTTTCTTCTGTTAAGCGTCAGGCTTTAGGATGAATGTGGCATAAGCCCCCAAGCCAACCATGTTGTGGTTTTATCCTCTGCTTTATGGCAGGAAACCATGGATTATTAATAGACAACACATTAAGAAATGATGCCTCTGTACTAACCATAAATTAAAATAAAAGGTCTAGATACCAGATACTAAGGCTTTTGAGAGGACCCAATTAATTGACACTGAATTAACATTCCGATAGGGACAATTACTAAGTCACTAGGATGCCTGAGCAGAGAGTTAACAAAGAACACTATGATAAATAAACCAACTAAAAATTATTACAAAGGTTGCAAAAGAAAACTCTAAGACAATGTTGGACAATCTGAACATATGCAGTATTCCCACATAACATCTCAGGAATAAGCTACATGGGATACATTTATATGGAGGATACTGGTGCACAGACCATCTCATTCGATAAAGAAAACCAACATCCCGCAAGCAAAACCAGAGTGCATCCAGATAGTACTAAGCAGGCCTCTCCTTGAAAGATAGCCCTCAATGTACCAGATATAGCTAAATCTATAACTCTCATAACAGCATTGTTGGAGTAACACAATCAACTTAGCACCCACACATACACTTACATCTATAAAAATATCCTATCCTGCTCTTGCCATAAGAAACAAGGTCAATCTTTTCTTCTCTTTCAGTCAGATTGAAGTATTTTTCCCCATGCTATTTACTTTCTGCATTTGATAACACACTGTGATTATTACAGAAAGCAGGGATAAGAAAATCAATTTTAAAAAAAACAGGAAAATGTTACTGTAAAACCACATGTATTAACAGTGAGACTTGGGGGTCCCTTTAAGGATCACTTCTTAGAAAAGCCACAAAGTCTTTCTTCTGAATAGAACGGATTAAGGACCATTGCCCAGTTGGAGTATCCCCTGAAACACCAGCTGTTGTCTTTTTTTGTTTTACTATTAGTTTGTTTGGAGCTTCCTAAGTGCTAACATGGCAATTTCACTGAGTTAGAATCAGCTGCTATAGATCTTATGAATTTATTAAAGAGAGCCTATTTAGAAAACCATTGGATTTTTATATAGTTCACATTAAAATTTCTTACCGATGAGTGCCATCCAGGTTTGATTTGTGGATGAAGTTCAGTTTAGCATCTGCCCAATACAGCTTCCATTCCTCATAATCCAAAGTCAATCCATTTGGCCAGTAAATGTCTGTGTTTATTATAACAGAGCGGCTTGAACCATCCATCCCAGCACGTTCTATCTTTGGCACTTCTCCCCAGTCTGTCCAATACATGAACCTATATTTTTTTTAAAAAAGAAAAGGATACAGATTACATACAAATCTACAATCAAATCACTGGAATTATATTCCAGTCAAAATGAAGGCTTCATTGCTATTTTTCTACAAGAGACGGAGTACTCTTTCTCTGCAGCTCTATTCTACTGGGTAAGGTACATACTTTCTATGAAACAGAACAAGAGTTCCTAGGTCTTACTTCTGTTTTTTCCTAAAATCTCTCAAATATCAGTCAAGTGTTATTTGATATTACTCTTTTCAGGGTCTCTTCCCTCAGTCCACGGGAAATGATTGGGCAAAATTCTATGCACCTTGCCTATAAGCTATCAGCAACAAAATTAAATAAGGAAAACAGACAATGTGTGCAGTCATAGAAGAAAATAACTCCTTTAATATGGCTCACGGGAGGAAAGATTGTGTTAGGTGCAGGGATTGTGGGGGACAGTAACTGTATGCAGTGTCAGTAAAATAGATGTAATGAAGGGTTGTTTTATTTTTTTCTTTGCTGGGAGAGTACTACCTCTATGCAAACTGCTTTTGTGAAAGGGTAGCTTTAGAGACAGACAACCAGCTGACATGTTTTTAAACACAACTTGCCCTGTCTACACTAGGTGCCAAATCCTGATTTTTTTATTTATTTATTTAAATCACACAAATGGGATTGTCTAGGCTGGGAAACTAAGTTTTAAACATATTAACACATGTTAATTAACACATTTTTAAACACTACTTAGGAAATAGTGTAGATAAAGATGTTTAAAAACATGTTACCTGGTCTTAGTTAACCTTAAGAAGAAACATAGGGAAGTTAGCAAGTCCTCTCTATGTGACAAGGAAGAGGGAAGGTAGTAAAGAGTATAACAGGGTGACCAAACTGTGGCTTGGGAGCCGCATGTGGCTCTTTTACAGTTAAAGTGTGGCCCGGGGAGCACCCAAAACCCCTCTCCCCATTCTGTCTATCAGACTGGGGTGGGAAGTTCAGGGCTTCTGCCATGCAGTGGGGGTGGTGTGGCTACTGGTTTCTGCCCAGCAGGGAAGGGGGTCTGAAGGCTTCAGCCCACGGGGCACATCTGTCGGGTTTGGCTCTGAGGGTCAGTAAATTTGGCCATCCCTGGAGTATAATCAGAAAATTCTATTCTTTCGCTGCTGTAAGAAGGAACTCTACTCTACTCTTCTGGGTTGGGTTGGTAACAGGATTTAGGACTAAACAGTATTTTGCACTTAGAGGAACAACGTATGGGGCAAAAACTTAAACAGGTGGATAAGAAAGCCAGGCAAAACACTGCATTAACAGGAGAAAACTGCAACTCTTGGATATTTGTAGCACACAGAGCCACAATATGTCAGTGTATGATGCCCACATGAGAGAACAGAACCTGGCCACCCATGCTTTAAACAAAAACAGACATGCAACACATTTAAGAAACATTTGCAGATGAAGTTTATTTTATTTATTTCTATGAAGAGTCAGGAAATTCCAAGTCATATTTTTCCCCTTAATCCATGTCTACAGACTTAAATGTGTGTTTAATACAATGCTATATCTGCAGACAGAAACACAACACAAGGAACAGAAATATTGCCCAATTTAGTTCAAAGTGACTCATTCTTTGAGGGATTTTTCTACCTTAAATTCACACATAGTATGTGTGAATAGATAATGTATGAAATCTCTCTAGACATGAACGACTGCGGTGGGGGGGGGGGATGAGGTATCTGTCCAAAAAACAAAACAAAAAACAAATGTAACCTTATTTTTTTTAAAAATTGCTAAGTAGCACCTTTTGTCAGGTCATCTGGCCAAGCTACACAGTAAGATGCAACAGAAAACTTAAAGAAGCTCAAGCAGTACTACAAAGAAAAATAAAGATGATTTGATAGGTTTTTGGTTTTTTTTTTTTATGCCTGTCTGCAGCGGAGTCAAGTATTTTCTAAAGTTTAATAGGTTCCACAGTATTGAGCACCTTGCCTGACAAACCCTTCAGGCTGAAACAGATAACTCATTAGTTGATATAATAGCCTCATTTCCTTCTCCCTCTCTCTCATCTTTTACAGAAAATGCAATTATTCAAGCAAAACCAGGTGAGGAAAACTCAATGACAAAAGTCCCCCAAGACTTCACAAACAGCTCCATTTCATTTCTCAGACTACATACATGCCCATGTGCGCACAAGTCCAGATGAAGATTTTATAATATTTCAAACCAATGCCTTTGACCTTTGTTCAGTTTCTTCAATATTCCTCCCCGTTATTTGTTTATTTTCTTCTTTATGGTTTGGAAGCCTGAAGATTTTGGTCCCAGTTAAATTCTGTGTGGAGTCAATGGACCCAGCAGAGCAGATGGTGGCACAGAAACAACATACGTGTAAGTGCTGTGCTTCATTTGAGAAACACAAGACTTGTCTTCGTTGAAGAGTCAGCAGAGGATTTCTCCCTCCTCCTGTTCACACACAAAAATCTCTCATTCCAGTGGGATGCTGGTTACAGCCCAGTTTCCGCCTTCACTCGGGCTGCTAACTCACTTTGCCATGCAGACACAGATTAACACACACAAGTGCTGACAGTCCTCCACTTCCTTTCTGCAATTCCCCGTGTGTTGTGAAGAACTGACAAGTTCTGCCACAATTCACTGGGAAAGAATCAGAGTGGTCCAACTTAATGCAGCACAAAGAACTGTGAGATGTGCCCCCACAAGTCTTAGCACCTCATATGAGTGAGTGCAGTGCCAGTATGAACGCAGGTGAGTGGACATACTTGTGTATGGCTTTGCAATGGGACATCAATGGCTCAGACTCCAGTGCTCATCACCCAAATTAACTCAACAATCAGGAAATATCCATAATAACTTTGCTCACCTAAAATCAAAAGAAAAGGAAGTGCAATGATTCCCAGGACTACAGTCTAATATTTTTTTATAGCTGCTTTAACAGAAATCCTTCCTCAATCTGTGATGATCTGTTCAGAGTGGGGCCTCCTGCTAACCATCTTGAGGGTTTAGCTCTCTCTCAGCCAGTGCGCACTCTCCTGTGTTGCCTCTCTCACTATTGTACTGAGGCTGGCTGCAAGCGGAGACAAGTACTGCAGCATCCTCTTCCTGACTTGGTCCTCTAGCCATGTTACTGCCGGGGTTTTCCTCCCAGGGAGGGGGGGAAGGGAATGGGAAGTATCTCCCAGTCCAGCCACTGCCATAGTGGTGAGGGTGGGACCCGGGCCCACCCACTACTCCAGGTCCTGCCACAGGGACCCAGTAGCTGGCAGCCTATGGCTGCATCCCCTTAACTGCTCCACCAGGGCTGCTTAAGTTCGCTAGGTTACTTCTCCCCAGCCCAGCACCTGCCTTATTCATTCTCTCTCTCAGGGCTACTAGGATGATCCAAGGAATGGAAAATCTGCCTTATGAAAG
>ML675742.1:3618638-3666773 GCA_007922155.1 Mesoclemmys tuberculata
AGATGATCATATTGGTCCCTTCTGACCTATGAGTCTATGAGACTTGAGCCAGCAAATCCCAGCAGTCAGCCAGGACCTCCCTTTAGCTCCCCTGATCCATGCTAGCAGCTTCTCTGTCCAAGGTACTGCCGTCTTGTAGCCCACTAGGAACCCAGTCCTCTCTCCTTGGTTTCCCTGAAGCAATTGACTGGTTCTGCCCTGCAGCTCCCTTTTAGGTGAGCCAATTGGGCTCTGACTGGTTGCTTCCTGTAGCCTCTCTCCATGGGGCTGCCTTTTAACCCCTTCCCTGCCAGTGTGGGGGTGAATACCCCCATTACAAGATAAAGTCAAACTGTACACGTAACTATTTCATTTCCATTCTTCTGAAATCATAGAATATTAGAGTTGGAAGGGACCTCAGGAGGTCCTCTAGTCCAACCCCCTGCTCAAAGCAGGACTATTCTCAGCTAAATCATCCCAGCAAGAGTTTTGTCAAGCCGCAGCTTAAAAACCTCTGAAGATGGAGATGCCACCACCTCTTTAGGTAACCCATTCCAATGCTTTTCCACTCTCCTAGTGAAAAACATTTTCCTAATGTCCAACCTAGACCTCCCCCACTGCAACTTGAGACTGTTGCTCCTTGTTCTGTCATCTGCCACCACCAAGAACAGCCTAACTCCATCCTCCCTGGAATCCCCTTTCAGGTAGTTAAAGGCTGCTATCAAATCCCCCCTCATTCTTCTCTTCTGTAGACTAAACAGGCCTAGTTCCCTCAGCCTCTCCTTATAAGTCTTGTGCTCCAGCCCCCTAATCAGTTTTGTTGCTCTCCGCTGGACTCTCTCCAACTTGTTCACATCCTTTTTATAGTGGGGGGCCCAAAATTGGACACAATACTCCAAATGCGGCCTCACCAATACCGAATAGAGGGGAATAATCACTTCCCACGATCTGCTGGCAATGCTCCTACTAATGCAGCCCAATATGCCATTAGCCTTCTTGGCAACCAGGGCACACTGCTGACTCATATCCAGCTTCTTATCCACTGTAACCTCCAGGTCCTTTTCTGCAGAACTGCTGCCTATCTCATTAGTCCACAGTCTGTAGCTGTGCATGGGATCAAGATTTTTGTTTGATTAGATTGTGGTTGGTTACCTACACAATGGGGGTGAGTTGAGACTGCTGGTGGGTTTTTTATTATATTTTTAATTTCTGTAAAAGGCAACTATAGTGTAGGACAGATGCTTTTTTTATTTCACTACTAAACAAATATTAATCTAAAAGATGCATTTTCTGCTTATAGCATTCACTTAGTATCAAATTCTACTTAACTTCCATTACACAACGCTCCTTTCCTCAATTATTAATAACTTGTTATAAAATTCAACTTTTGGACGGAAGCTTCTCATGCCAAGTCTCAGCCCAAAAGGGGAAGTTTTTAAAAAGTTTAAAGGGATTTTCAATTACACAAAATTTTTAAATATCCTTTTTGCACATACTCAACTTAGAAAACTTAGGAAAGTTTTTAAGTACCGAAGTTTTTCAGAAGACTAGTAATCACTGATCACTTGTGTCTAGTTTCTATGAAAAAAAGTGAAAACAGTTAGGTACTGCAAAGATCAGTATTGCTCACATGCTTTGCAACTTTTTGCCTTCATTCAGAGTTGTGATACAAACTACAATACTCAGCATTATAGGTAACAAAGATGTGGAAGATCTTCTAGTTGACTCCTTTCTCACTGAAATAATTACGCAGGAAGTGATTATTCCCCTCTATTCGGCATTGGTGATGCCGCATTTGGAGTATTGTGTCCAGTTCTGGGCCCCCCACTACAAAAAGGATATGGACAAGTTGGAGAGAGTCCAGCGGAGGGCAACAAAAATGATTAGGGGCCTGGAGCACAAGACTTATGAGGAGAGGCTGAAAGAACTAGGTTTGTTTAGTCTGCAAAAGAGAATAATAAGGGGGGATTTGATAGCAGCCTTTAACTACCTGAAAGGGGGTTCCAGGGAGGATGGAGCTAGGCCATTTTCAGTGGTGGCAGATGACAGGACAAGGAGCAACAGTCTCAAGTTGCAGTGGGGGAAGTCTAGGTTGGACATTAGGAAAAAGTTTTTCACTAGGAGGGTGGAGAAGCATTGGAATGGGTTACCTAAAGAGGTGGTGGCATCTCCATCTTTAGAGGTTTTTAAGCTGCGGCATGACAAAACCCTTGCCGGGATGATTTAGCTAAGGATAGTCCTGCTTTGAGCAGAGGGTTGGACTGGATGACCTCCTGAGGTCACTTCCAACTCTAATATTCTATGATACATAATGCAGCCTTTATGTGCTTTGAGGATGCAACAGGCACAGATTTCACTGCAGAAATCTATGTGAGGCTCATGAGCACCACTAGAGCAAGAAAAACTTGTACTGTTGCGGGTTGAAATCCTGGAAACTTTGAAATCAATGGCAAAACCCTCACAGATTTCAAGGGGACCGGGATTTCAACCAATGGCAATAAATGACAGTGCTTACGTGTTGTGACACTGTATGGATTAGGGGTGACCATTTATTGATATCCATGTTGCAATGTATTTTACAAGATATGCCATGTAAGGTATCCATGAAAAAGTTATGATGTTATATATCATAATCTTGTTTATAAGTAGGTATCATCTTTGTATTGTGAGTTATGAATGTGTGATATATCTGTATCTAAAACTTGTGCTGTACTACTGGGTGACACCCCAGGCAGATTAGCATCAGCACTATCCAGTGTGTTGGTGGCCCACTATGGGCAATCAACTATACCAGGGCCCAGGAAGAGAAGCCCAGGACTTTGTCTATGATTCAGTAGGACAGGTGGGGACATTCCTATGAACATGGACTCCAAGAGCTTTTCACCAGCTGCTCGCGCCCATGTGCTGTGTACTTGTGTTTGAAACGCAAGGTGTACAAGCCACATATCAGATAATATAAAAGGCAGCTGCAACATCTCCATTTTGTCTTCATTTCTGCTTCTTACCTCTGGATCAACTTCTCTGCATCTGAAGCTTTGAAACAAAAGATAGGTACTGGATGAACCTAACCTGGATGAAAGGATAGATACTGGATGAACACCAGAGGAACTCTGCAGACCAGCAAACTCACCATGCTGCTGAGAACTTTATATATGTGGACTTTGAAGTCGTGTGTATCTGAATGCTTTGATCATTTAACATCCCTCTTCTCGTTTCTTTTATAATAAATCTTTAGCTTTAGATACTAATGAATATTTTGGGTAAGATGCAAAATAATACTAATATTGTAACGTGGTTGACCGTTTAGGGGTCAGAAGAACATTTTGTAATGGGAACAGAGTTTTAAATAACTTCTCTCTTTACTATTTAGTTGCTGATTGGGAGCCAAAGACTGAAATGCAACAAATGAGGCTGTGTATTTCTTTTGGGGGAGAAGGGGCTTCTTGATAACCTGTGTGGGGAATTAGGAGCACTGCTTGTAACTGGTTGGTGAATTTAACTTCAGTGTTACCTACCAGTTTTGAGAGCATCTGCTGTCCTTTTGCAGCCTGCCCTGACACTAGCACGTTTTCAGGTCAACTACTGCAGGCACTTAAGTAATTACCAGAGCAGAGTTTAGAACATGGAGAACTTAGATCACTTAATTTCCCCCCCTCCTTTATTTAAAAAAAATCATGTATTAGAAAAGAATTCTAGTTTAATAAAGATTAATGATCATCAGGAATGTTGAATTTGATGGAGTATTGGAGAAAAAGAGAGAGGGAGGTGTGTGAGTGAGAGTGTGAAAAAGAGATATTATGTAAGAACATTGAGGTTAACAGTAATTGGGATAAAATACAACATGGCTTTACAAAAGGAAGATCGTGCCAGACCAGCCTGACCTCCTTTTTTGAAAAGATAATAGATTTTTTTAGACAAAGGGAATGCAGTGGATCTAATTTACCTAGATTTCAGTAAGGCATTTGATACGGTTCCACATGGGGAACTATTAGTTAAATTGGAAAAGACAGGGGTTAATATGAAAATTGAAGGTTGGATAAAGAACTGGTTAAAGGGGAGACTACGACAGGTCATACTGAAAAGTGAACTGTCAGGCTGAAAGGAGATACTAGTGGAGTTTTTCAGGGATCCGTCTTAGGACCCATCTTATTTAACCTTATCATTACTGACTTTGGCACAAGAAGTGGGAACGTGCTAATAAACTATGCAGATGAGACAAAGTTGGGAGGTATTGCCAATACAGAGAAGGATTGGGATATCATGCAGGAAGATCTGGATGACCTTGTAAACTGGAGTAATAGAAATAGGATGAAATTTAATAGTGCAAGGTCATGCATTTAGGGACTAATAACAAGAATTCCTCCTATAAACTGGAGATGCATCAGTTGGAAGTGACAGAAGAGGAGAAGGACCTGGGTGTAATGGTTGATCACAGAATGACTGTGAGCCGCCAATGTTATATGGTTGTGAAAAAAGCTAATGTGGTCTTTGGATGCATCAGACAAGGTACTTCCAGTAGAGATAGGGAGGTGTTAGTGTCGTTATACAAGACGCTGATGAGACCTCATCTGGAATACTGTGTGCAGTTCTGGTCCACCATGTTTAAGAAGAATGAATTCAAACTGGAACAGGTGCAGAGAAGGGCTACCAGGATGATCCACGGAATGAAAAACCTCCCTTATGAGAGGAGACTCAAAGAGTTTGGCTGGCTTAGCCTAACCAAAAGAAGGTTGAGGGGAGATAGGATTGCTCTCTATAAATACATCAGAGGGATAAATACCAGGGAGGGAGATGAATTATTTAAGTTCAGCGCCAGGGTGGACACAAGGGCAAATGAATATAAACTGGGCATCAGGAAGTTTAGACTTGAAATTAGATGAAGGTTTCTAACCATCAAAGGAGTGAAGTTCTGGAATACCTTTCCAAAGGGAGCAGTGGGGACAAAAAACCTAGCTGGCTTCAAAACTGAGCGATAAATTTGTTAAGGGGATGGACTGATGGGACAGCCTGGTTTGGCAATTGACTGATTTTTTACTACTGGTGGTAGATATGCCAATGGCCTGTGACAAGATGTTAGATCAGGTGGGTTCTGAGGTATTACAGAAAATTCTTCCTTGGATGTCTGACTGGTGAACCTTGCCCACATGCTCAGGGTTTAACAGATCACCATATTTGGCGTCAGGAAGGAATTTTCCCTTAGGGCAAACTGGCAAAGGCTCTGGGATTTTTTCGCCTTCCTCTGTAGCTCACTTGCTGGTGGATCCTCCGTACCTTAAAGTCTTTAAACCATAATTTGAGGACATTAATAACTCAGTCATAGGTTAGAGATTTATTACAGGAGTGGGTGGGTGAGGTTCTGTGGCCTGCATTGTGCAGGAGATCAAACTAGATGATCATATTGGTTCTCTCTGTCCTTAGACTCTAGGAGTCTGTGAGATAAGGGGAAATTTATACAGGGTTCCCTCAATATTTTTTGTGATCATATTTAATTTGATTTTTACAAAAGCTAAAAAAGACAACTTGCCATAAGATGTAGGCACCCTTGACAAACATAAAAACGTAATACCCTAAAAGTAGATATGTTATTTTATTATAATCTATAAAATAAAGCCCACCAGCAGCAACCCAGGAAATTTAGAAGCTCAAATCTTCCCCTTTCCTGCTCATTCCCCAATAACTCCCCATCCTGACAATTCTATCTCATTTTCAAAGTCTGGAAAAAGGATGAGCTTTATTATATGTATTGAGTGTCAGGTGATCCAGGCCATTTCAAACCAAGTATGCAAGCATATCTCAAAGAAGCCCTCACAAAGCAGCTCTGCCAGCAGCCCCATTACATTAATCCAGTGGGGCCTCAAGTGCCTCTAGCATTCTCAGTACTGGCAGTGAGGGAAGTGGTGTCTCAGGTAGGTAGGCTGGTCAGTCATAAGACATGTAACGATTTACGGGTTTAAAAAACTACCTTAAACTTCACCCAGAAACCAAGAAACAGCTAGGCTGCATCACATAGCACTAGTGGACTATGCTCATACTGATATGCTTCGGTTTCCAAGCATGCTGCCACATTTTGCACCCGCTTCAGTTCCTGGATGTTTAAGGTGCAGCCCCGGAGGTAGAGCTCAATGAAGCCATCTAGCCTTTGTCCCATCAAGGCACGGATGACAGTTACAAGGTCTGCATCCAGTTGCAGTCTACTCTCTATATGTAACTAATAAAAAGCTGACTTGGTCATGCCCCTACCTGATTTTCTAGTAGCAGCTAGGAGCCCACTGAGCCACCTCTTGCAAATCAGACCAAGAAATGGTGGATAGAAACCCTCAATCATAGAGGCAGACATTTTTGCCATATCTTCTGGTTGCTTCCCCACCCAAATAAAAACCACAGAGGTCTGAAAGATGAAGTGTGATCCTATTGTCTTTAATCTATGTCCAAGTCTCACTGAATCACTAAGCAAAATGACTTAACCATTTAGGCTAAATCAGATGAAGCGGAGACAAAGCAGACTACAACTTATAGATGCTTAAAAAAAATCTGCCCACAAATTTAAGGGGAAAAGAAAAGATTGATTACCTGAACCATGGAAAACAGAATGGTTCTTCAACCTATCTAGGTCACTTGGGAGTTGGCTTGACTATGACAGAGAAAGTTGTTGATTCAAGTTCCAATTAAAACAAGCTTCAGCTTAGAAAGTTTACATCAACTGCAAAAATGCAAAGAAGTGGAAAGCCAAATTCTGCATTAAACAAACACACTTTCAGCTCAGCAATAATGGCTGGAGTAGAAATTAATTTAAGATCAAGTTTTCAAACTCATCTGCCTGAGGTTGAGCCATCAGTAAAAGCGGCCTGGCTGTCAAAGGTTCTGAGCGCTCAATTCCCACTGAAGTTAGTGGGAGCAGAGTTTGTTTAGCACTCTGAAAATGAGGCCACTTTATTTCAGGTGCTCAAGTCTGGATTTTTAGATGCCTAAAGTTAGGCACCTATGAATAAATAATTGAGCCTTTGTTTTTAAATCATCATATAATTTCTGTATTTGCACTGGGCCAGCCAAATGAATTATATAGATAACGCAGTAACTACAGCAACTCAATTGCAATAAAAACAGTAATCCTCTTCAAACTTGTTTACAGAGTAAACCACTTATAAAAACTGCTAAAGCATTTCCCACCCCATCCCCATCTCTCAGCAGTTTGCTTGCTTCCACCCAGACTGTGGTTATCCTCATCCCCAACACAAGTGTGGTTTTGACCAAGGAACCTCAGTGAGGAAAATCAAGACTGAATCACCTCCTTAGCCATTTTTTTCTTATGACACAAATAAAATTAAATGAGTGCACATCAAATTCTTGATCTCTGAATATAAAAGAAGGAAAAGTGATTGCTCCATCATGCAACATTAAATGTAAAGAAGCATTTACACCACAGAAAGTTAATGTTTGTGCTTTTCTACTGGTTTCTTTTTTCTTTCACAACAATGATCATTAGCATGCTATTTTTAATGAAAACAGCTTTCACACTCTCAGCTCCCTTACCTCTAAATTTCAAAATGAAGTCATGAAGATGTCACTTCATGATGTTTGCAGGTAACTAAACCAAGTCAAACACAGGGTTTTAACTATTGCAGATTTGAAAAGAAGCAGAAGCAGGAGAAAATTCTTAAGAAAAAATGCCAACCTAACTAATAACTGCATCTTGGGCAGGTGTGTGATTCAGTAAACTTATAGAATATAAATCCCTCTATAAAGCAGTAAGACTGTCTAGAAATTGGAATATGGAACCTTTTAGCTGTAGCCCAGCAGTTCTGATTTGTCCCAAGTTGTTAAGAACCAAAAAGAGGTTATCAATCAATGACACAGAAAATCAACTGAAGTTCTCAGTTCTGTCTTTATAGATGGAGGAAAAAATTGGTTACAGGGTTCTTATTCCAAAAAGCTAATAAACCATTCACATTATAGGAAAAATATTTCAGGTACGCATAAGAAAGCATGCTGAAAACAAATGTCAAGATTAAATACTGTAACTAAACAGTTTTGTGTGACAGTGGGCACACAAAGATGGAAATTCATCACCAACCTCCACCAGCTTTGTATCTCTCGGATCTATAATGCCTTCCAATGGTACAACAGATTCTTTCAGCCCCTACTATCCATCTGGAAATGAGGCCCCTGCTCCGAATATCTTTAAAATGACAGCCCACACTATGACACACACAACGGTTCCATTCAGTGAACAGAGATTCTTTACATGATACTTAACTGATTTTAGGCCAGTTAATTGGGACACCTCCCAGGCAACCATTTACCTTCCCCAATGTTATTCAATGCAAACAACAGCTGCTTGATTGGGACAGCCAATTATTTGGTATGGCCCTTCTTAATGAATGCGCCAACTTTCCAATTATGCTAGTTTCAGTCCCTAGGAACCTCAATCCAAGCTCTGCAATGACTGAGGCATCAGAGGAGCTTCTAAAACCATTCCATGCTCTGAAACGTAGCAACTTCTGTGGAGCTTATCAACTTTGTGGCCCCTATGAACCTTAGCACTGCTCCTCAGTACCACTGCGGTTCACCTAATAATGGAGCAATATGACGCCAAGATGAAATGCCATCCACAGGGACCATCTAGATGAATGTACAGAAGCAGACAGGTATTTCTAAAAAAATAGTATGAAAACTGCATATAGTAAATGTATGTTTGTTATCTAAGGTATTTATTAAATGGCAGCAGAACACTGGAATTTTCCTGTAGTGGACTTTGCAGAAGGCATTTTCAGGTTTCTTTCTAGGCACCCGCAAGTTTTGACAAAATAAATCATGGGAGATCATTCTGAATTTGCCATTGTATTAACCCAAAAGATTCAAATAAAAAAATAAAATAAAATAAATTAAGGATCTATCTGAATTTCTTGGGAACATATTTAATATAAGCATAGAAATGGAGCACCAAAAGAATGTGGTAAATGCATATATGCGATGGATAAATTTTCAGACATCAGAAAGTCAGTGTGAAATTTCTCAACTGAGTTAGTGAAAGACTCAGAAAACATTTTTATGCTCCCAAATGAAAAACCAACCAATCAATAAAAAAAACACCTACAGTCAACATCTTGTCCTTCCCCAGTATTGCCATAAAAATGAAGGGACAGTAGTCCCTTCAGGATACAGTATGGATTACAGGAAAGAGACACTTTTAGCTACTTTAATAGTGCAGCTTTTTTAAGGCTCCATTCAAGCTGCAACTTCTTACTGTGTTTCTTACCAGTTAGGGGCACAGCCGGTTAAAAACCACAGTTTCTCTACCTAAAATTAAATATTGGACAAAATGAAAGCAAAACAAGTTTACAGATATTTTCGTGCAAATCAATAGAGCCCTGCACAGATACAAAATTTGTATCCACATCCGAGCCACAAAAATCAACTGTAGATATAAAGCAGATACCTGGGCTCTACAAATCAAGTCATCTTTCTGTACATCTCAAAATTTCACATTGATGTCAGCATATCTTCCAAGTGACAGTCATCCAAAGTGAAGCATTTTGAGCATGTTAGATTTCTCTTTCAGCCCCCATTCTCAGTCCGTGTAGCTATATCAATACAGTAACATTTGGCCAGCAAAGCACAAAAAGAGTTGGGAAAGAAGATATTTCACATCTCTGAGGCTTACTGTAGATAGAAAATGTTCATTAGTAGGCACAACCTACACTGGCCAAAAAGTGCTTTTCCCAGTATGACTAAGGCTAAGCAAAATATACTGTACTTGCTGGCAAAAGCACTTTTATGTTGGTACCGCTGCATCTACCCTAGGGCTTTCACTAGTACAGAAGCATTTCACAAAACCAAAAATAAAAAAAACAATCACACAACCCATCCCTAACCAACACTGCTATGCCCCTATTAAGAGTTTCCAGTGATAACCCCATCTGACCTTCCTACTCTGAGAAGTTGGTGCTGTGGGAGAAAGAAATAGTAATATTTAATTAAATTACTTTCCTCTAAAAATTTGTATAAACCTAAGAACTCCACTTTTGAAAAATCATTTAATCTAATACATTAAACTACTAGTATAACAAACTAATGCTTTGCCTTTTTTTAAAAACTGAAATACCTGCCATAAAGACATTAGCCAAGTTAAAATATTACAACAGGTCAACCTGAAAACAGGAACTAACACATTAGTCTCATTTCCTATACAGAAAGAAATGACTGAATTTGTGAAATCCACCCTTCTAAACCATGGATATTCAAAACAACTCAAATGTACAGGCATTATATAATCACTCTAGTTTAAATAAATAACTGGCTGTGATAAAAGAAAAACCGAGAAGAGGGGTTGCTTTTCATTCTCATCCAGACTTCAGTGAGAGTCCATGAAAAGTAGTATTTGAAATAGCAGGCAAACATAAGCTGAGAGTACAAAGGTGCATGCATGATTGGCCTTTTGGTTGCAGATCCCTGGAGAATTAGCCAAAAAAAAAAAAGGAGGTATATTGAACCCAAGCAGAACCAGTTCTTCCTGAGTGCTGACAAAGAGGGTACCTCACCTATTTGAGCAGGTAAAAGGGGTTTTTCCTCCTGAGACTTGCAAATTTACCTTTCCTGTCTGCAGACTGTCACATACTGAAGGTCTGAAAAAATTCCTAATTTTTAACTGTGGAAGACGTCTTTTTTTGATTTATTTTGAAGTGAGCAGGAAATAAAGCTAGTCAGAATTGCAGCATTTAAAAAAAAATCATTAAAAAAAAATCTACCTCTGTGTGAGTAGCCAAGCCAATAAGAAGACTCACTAGAAGGTATCAAGGTTCAAAAAAGTATAGCATAGAATTACAGACCTTGAGAAGTCATCTAGTCCAGCTTCCCACAGATCAAGTATATCTAGACCAGGGGTCGGCAACCTGCAGCTCTTCAGCCGCGGTGAGCCACGGCTCCGGAGCACAGCTCTGGAGCCACATGCGGCTCTTCAGCCGTGGTAGGTTGCCGACCCCTGATCTAGACCATCTCTGACAGGTGTTTGTCTAACCTATTATTAAAAACCTTTAATAACGGGAATTCCCTTGGAAGTCTATTCCAGTACTTGAGTTAGATATTAGGGAAAACTTTCTAATTATAATGGTAATTAAGTCTTCCTTGCTGCAGATTAAGCCGATTATTTCTTGTCATATCTTCAGTGGACATGGAGAACAATTGAACACTAACCTCTTTATAACAGCCCTCAACACAGTTATGCACCTATTTCATGGTAATTTCCCCTTGGCCACATTTCCATAGTTTGTTTTTGAGAACATCATGTGGGACTTTGTCAAAAAATTTACTAACATCTAGATAAACTACATCTATTGCTTTCCCCCATTCACTAGGCCAGTAACCTTGTCAAAGAAGGAAATTAGGTTGGTATAGCATGGTTTGGTCTTCACAAATCCTTGTTGGTTATTCCTTGTAAACCTATTATACTCTAGGGACTTACAAATTGATTGTTCAATAATTTGTTCCATTATCTTTCCAGCTTGCAACTCCACTCACTCAAATTTGGCCAAGCAACTCCTTGGTCATGACGAAAGAGTGGCTCAGCCAAACCCCGGAGGTTTTTCGCCTTCCTCCGCAGCGTGGGGCATGGGTCGCTTGCTGATCGATTCCCTGCAGCTTGAGGTCTTCAAATCTCATTTTTGAGGATTTCAATAACTCAGTCATGGGTTCGGGGTTGTTATAAATGTGTATGGGTAGGGTTTTGTGGCCTGCCTTGTGCAGGAGGTCAGACTAGATGATCATATTGGTCCCTTCTGACCTATGAGTCTATGAGTGGCACTGTAACCCTATGTGCCATATTACAACGCCCAGAGCTGGGCTCAGACTCATGGGACAGAATCTACCACTGTGGGGTGAGTGTGAAGCAGTCTCTGTCTCCAACCCATCCTATCAATTCCCTGGGATTATGGTTGCAGTGGGGGGCTATATTATATATAATGATAGGTTGCACAAAAAAAAAAAAAAAGACAAAATACAGTTTGGTGGATCACCTTAGTAAAAATTTGGGAACCACTGCTCTAGGATGAATTTCATCAGTCTCTGCCAACTAGAATATAATGAATTAAATATTTTTAACCTGTTCTTTCCCTATTTTAGCTTATATTCCTTATTACATATTGTTAATATGTTAAGCATCTGGTCACAATTAACTTTTTCAGAGTGAAGCAAAACAGACAAACACCTCAGCTTTCTTGGTATTGTCTGTTATTAGCTCTCCTTCCCTGCTAGGTAGTGGACCTACACTATTTTAAACCACCATTGCACTACATTTGAATCCAAGCAACTCTATGGTATATACCTCAAACATATTTCTCAGTATTACAACTAGCTGTCTTTACTGGAATCACGCCAAATGTAATATAATGGATCCTGAAAGCCAATGTGAATCTTATCTCACATCAGCTGCAGGTAAACTTGCTGAAATAATAAACCCTATATTAATATGATCAAAAGGGACAAACTAGCAAAGCTTCTGTGAAGGAAAAATAACTCTCCAAGCCACTAGAATTCTTTGACCTTATTACAAAATAATAGATGAGGGAGAACAAGTTGATACAATTTCTACAGAC
Organism: Mesoclemmys tuberculata; assembly: GCA_007922155.1. NCBI lineage: Eukaryota > Metazoa > Chordata > Testudines > Chelidae > Mesoclemmys > Mesoclemmys tuberculata. The sequence goes on from ML675742.1 coordinate 3,631,205, forward strand.
CTCCAAAAAGAATTTATTTTTTTTGCCAAAGCTCCTCAAAAAAGGTTACTGAAGAAACTAAGTTATCATGGCTCATGAAGTGGAAAACAGGCAGAAAACAAACAGTAGGTATAAAAACCTTTTGCTACGCTGAAAATTGATAACAGTGGGGAACTCCAAGGGTGACTAGTAGGATGGTGGGTGTTTAATATATATTAGTTACTTATTTTATTTTTTAAATCTTGTTCAGAATGTAGAACATACTTTTTAAAAATCATACGTATCCATTAATGTACTACTTGCTAAAGGAATTCAAGGAAATTAAGGTGTCTATTAGTTCTTGCATACTGCTGTTATTTGGCTTTTTCTGAGCACCAACAACATGCTAGAAGTTATACAAGATGTAGAAGAGCAGGTCCTTCCCCAAAAGGGTTCTAAACAAAATTAGACAGTGGAACTGAGACACAATTTTGAAACATACAAGACACTTCTGTTCATGATGAAACTTCCAACCCTGTAAGTCACCTAAAACAGTGTACACTTTTACAACTGACCATCACGAAATGAAAGCAGGTTAGCATGTTAACTTCCAAACCATGGTCCATCTGGTCTATTCTCCCATCTCCAACAATGATCACAACCCTATGTTTTCAAGGATGGGGTAAAAATCCTAGGAATCCTGCCCATAAGCGTTTCTTTGCACTCCTCCCCCCTATTTCCTGTATATTAGTGGTTACTTTATTCTTTGCAGCTGGATCCTGCTCTGCTCTTGAACAAGGTATCATGTGACAATAAATTCCACAAGTGAATTATAGTAGTGTAACAATGCATTAGCAGTTTTATTTGTCTTTCATTTGATTAGCCATCACCTTATTTTTGTAAAATGAGAGGATGCAGTCACATCTGAGTTATCTTTATATATCTCTACCACAAAACACATGAAGTTCTCTTCTACAATCAGTGATAAAAAAGTAATCCTTTAAATAATAATGAAAAGTCAGCTATGAGATTCCACAGCAGTACTTTCCTAAACACTGGCCATTTTTCACAGTGAAACAGGGAGAAAAAAAATGTATTGCTAAATTAGGACATGGACCTATAGGTTCCAATTCAGACAAGTCAATTTAACCTTCATAACCAGGATGGCAATGCAAAGCATGCCCAAAACCCTTCAAGGCCAAGACCAACCCCCATTTCTGAGCATTCATAAGGCTTACAGAAAGATGGCACATGGATGGTATGTCACTTAAAGGGTTTCAATACACAAATGTGTTATATCTTATAAATTCCTTCAGTTCTCTGTGGCCAAGTTTTAAAGCAACATGGATTCCATGAACTTGCCTCTATCCCATTCTACAATTTTATACAGTCCAATGTAAAGGTTCAAGTCTAAATCCATACCATTTTCTTGGTATTTATTTGAAATAGAAAAGTCTAGTCGGAACAACTTTAGTAATTGCCGCATTTAAACATGAATTTTTCTAGCAGGGTTGTGACATTTTTTTCTTGACCAAGGAAGAAAATATTTTTGTTATATTGGTATTTAACAAATCTAGTAACCCCGTTCTGAGCTAATGCCCTAATGCTATTACAAAGGGGCAATGAGAAAAAAATAAAATAAAAGCACAAAGTTACAGCTCTGATTTTAGGTATTTACTGTAAACTTAGGATTTTGATTGTTATCAAAAGTCAATCCTAACAGTTGCTCTGAATACCTGTTGACTATATCACGTACCCATGCAATGTCTATATGGTGTTACCTGTCAGCTCTGTGCTCCTAAGGAACCCTGGCACAGTACCCAGCCTGTCTGACTCACGAAGGACTTTACCTCACCCCTTCCTGGACCAGAGCTGATCAGAAGAAAAACTTACAAAAAGCAATGAAAATGCAGTGGAAGACACACCTAAACCCCTCTGAATAAGAGTGACAGGATTAAGGGAACCCCACTAGTCTCATTTGCATCGATGATGGGACAGGGAGACACCTCCATTAGCAAGCAGAATGGAGAACAAAGGTTCCAAGGCAGGGACTGCACTGAACTCTGGGTCCAGGGAAGCAGGGTAGCTCTGCATGATGGGGGATCTCTGCTCCAGAGGCTATTTAACTCATGCCTGCACACACCCATCTCAGAAGTTATCAGACCAACTCTAGTAATGAATCCTTTATAAGTATCCAAAATATGGTATCTGCCTGACTGCAGAGTGAGCTCCCTTGAAATAACATTGCCCATAGCCAGGAATGATCAGTTCCTATTGTCCAGTCTAAACAAAACAACTCTGGTATACTTTGAGTAATTCTTTACCCAGAAACAAATCTAGTGTTCTCCCTTGAACCACTGTTGTTTCCCTACAAAAACGCCCATCCAAGCTCAAGTTTCTGTTGTAGTGTTTGGGTCCAAACGCTGCACCAGTTCCACTGGGACTTCACCTTTTCCTGACTGGAATACCTTCACTGATCGTGCTGGGGGCTCTGCCTGTCTCAAGAACTAAACTAAAGATGCTAAACTGAACAGCTTGTCTACCTGGGAACCTCAACACGTTCAAGCTCCACCGAGTGGTGAGATCCCAACTCTGTCTCTCTGGTTAAGCCCACTTTTATCAGACAATTTAATTCTCTCTCCCTCACTCCAGGTATAACCTTCTAAACCTGACTTTTGTGATCAAACTCAGGCTTGGTCTACACTTACCCTGGCCATTCAGTGGCAGTCGACGGGAGTTACACAAAAGTAGTCAAAGAACTTGCGTAACCCACGCCAATTGCTGTTTCTCTCTTCTGCACGCCGTCTTCATTGCGCTGTGTCGACAGGAACCACTTGCAGGAACCCAGCCCTGTTGAACTAAGCTCTGCAGGGTAGCTCCATTGGGAAGCAAGGACTTGCAGATGGGAGAAATAGAGCACAAGTGACACAAGCAGCACACTGATAAAATTACAGAGACCCCAGAATGTAACTAATAAATGAGTGCACCCCAAGGTGATGGGCAAATCTGCTAACAATGGGGAGAATAATATTCCTTTGGTCTCTTCTGAGAATTTGATCAAATACACAGAGGCCCAACTCTATGGTCCTCTCTCAGGTATTAATATTCAAATTTATAATTACTGGAAACATAAGTGTACAATTCTAGTTAAATCTTTCAAAGAGAATAAGCATATAGCTGTCTTTTTGGAGCCTATATCTGCTCCATTCATCCAAACCTCTTAGGACGAGAAAGTACCTCTCTTTCCCCCAGAAGGATGGAACCTGTACTCCTATTTTTCCTCTCCCCCTTTTTAAAGCACTCTGAAGCTTAAAAAACAATGGGGACAAGATAGCAAAATTGTTATTTAAAATTAATATTTAAGTTTGTAGCACAGCACCACCATTGTTACTAAAATCTTTCTTTATGAAATGCCCCATGTTCAATTGCAGCAGCATGCTCTATCCTCAGTTCTCAGATTCCAAAGAATTTTGGGTTTTCCACTGCTACCTCTTCAGTAATGGCAAAATTCAGGAAAGCAATGTTTAACTTCTAGCAGACAGTTTTTTCCTGAATTAGTGTCTTAATGAGGACATAGTTAGAGTGCAATAAATTACTCAAAAAAAATCAGTATCTGTACAGTAATTATACTGCACAAGTGGCCAACAACTTGACACAACAGATGAAAAAGGTGGAAGACGGTCAGTTTGCAAAATACTGTATAAACTTTGACACAAATGCTTAAGACTCAACACTGCCAATCAAGAAATCTGCATGTTCACTTAAGAGAAAAAATAACCACACAGAAAGGATTGAATTGTTGGCTGCCTGAGTATGTTTCAGAGGTGAACAAAAGTCAACAGACATTCTTTACAGAGCTGAAGAGAAATCTTTCCCAATTTTTTCAGTCATTCTTCATAGAAGATACAGTGGGAAGCATCTGGGAAACAGACAGAATTAAGAGCTGAAATTGAAAATTAAATCTCATTCCTCCTCCCACCACTTTGTTCCACAGTACAGGTAGAGTTTGAGTGAATCCTTCAAATAAAAACTAAAAATGTCTTTCAACATTTCCAATATAAAAACTTGTCTTTATAAACAAAGGAATATAATTCTGCCATTTCTCATAGCACTGGGCTGGACCCTGGCACATAGTCAGCAGCCAGCATGCAACTTCTCCATCCTTCTCCTCCATAGAAAAGACTCTTCATTATTTAATCATAATCAAACCTGTTTCTTCTGCTTCAGGAGGCAAAAGCGGAGAGCTCTGCACTAAAAAAAGCCATAAAAATGTATGTGTTTCTCTTTTTCTGTCCTTCCTACACCACAACATAGCATTTCAAGTTACTGTTTACACTTACCCTATGAGAATTATCATAGGCCTTGTTTATACTAGGAGTTTGCCAGTACAGCTATACCAGCTCCTCTGGCACAATGGAACTCTCAAGAATAAAATTACAGTTCATTTGTGCAAGAGATAAAAATTCATCTCGAGGCAGTGCAAGAAAATGGAACTTCCCCCAAAACTAAGGACCATCACAAACTTCACCACTTTTCATTCATGGTGCAAAGTGCATTTCTTTGACCTTGCCTTCCCTAAAGTAAACAAATAGCAAAAGGTGCATTTATTTAAACACTGAAACAAGACACTTCACTGCATGTGCTTCTCTCTTTAGGAAGAGGATAGGAGAACAAACAGCACGTCAGATGTAAGATCATTTTGCTTAATGAATTACTGGAAAGTGCTCAGATATTATGGCAGTGAGTGCAGCATCAGAAGCTATACAGAATCAAACAGTAAACCCTCCTAGTGTAGACGCTGCTTATACCAGACATACAAATAAAATAAACTGTTCCAGCAAGAGAATTTTTCTACATCTACATTAAGGGCCAGTGAGAAATATTTTATAATCACACTCATTACTACTTTTATTATACCAGCAAAAGTTTCCGGTGTAGACCTGGCCTAAGTATAACAACTTCTTAATATCTTAAAATCTTAATTCAAGGTCACAAATGGGTTGCTTGCTTTCAGTTTTGCCAGATTTTGTCATGTGTGGATGAACAACTCATTGGGGGAGATTCAGAACTAGAACAATAAGGGGTGTTATAGGTCTACAGTAAAGAAAGGAAGGTAGGTGAGATTAACAATTCTTAGCTGTAAATTTGGCCTCCTGGTGTACTATACTAGTTCACTCCAAACATCTCTGCTAGATGACTGAGATGTCAAATTACAGTACTTGCATAAAAGGAAACTGAAAGCTCACAAACCTCAGTTACTTCTTATACTATAGATAGATTAGCCCCCCTCACCCCCACGTGTTATATTTTATTTTAAAAACCTCCTGAGTGAGTCTGGTATCGCCAAGAATCTAAATTAGGAAAGAAATTTTACCCTTCTGATACTTTTTTTATACCCAATACACACACAATTTCCCGAAGCCATAGAGAAACCCCAAAGGAGGAACCAGTGGTTAACTCATTGCTCTTAATTTGTAATTGTATTGGTTTATTCCAGCAAGAGCACAAGTAGTCTTTTCCTTTATCAGAGTATGAGCTTTCACCTTTGTTCATTTAGGAGGGCTAGAGGGAAAATTAAGGTTGTGCTTGGCTACCTCTAAAACCTTTCTAAAAGGGATTTACTTGGTTAGACAAACCTAGATCTTGAGTGTTCAAACTGTTGTCTACGCGATAAAACAATCCTCAACCATGTTCTTAGCTGCTGAAACAGGCCACAGAACTCCCTAGAAATATTTGTCACAGAGGAAACTCTAGATGTTAGACATCTTCAAAGGATTGTCATATTTCTTCCACAATCTCCACTTTCGCTACATATAGCAATTCTCCAACAAAATATAGTCTGGTGAGCTGAGCTTTGAATGCCATGTCAGCTAACAGCCATTTAAATCAAGGATCTTTTCTTGGTTGAAAATAAGTTTGGCATGATGCAAAAGAAGAATTCGACACCGTAAGTACTGGTCATTAAGCAAGGCCACTGTCAAGTGGAGAAATTTAGCAACATTTGTGTTAACTCTGTATTAGCATCCTTACTTGCAGAAAGACTTCTCTAGTTTTTGTAACTACCGGATGAACACACCTACTGCGCCAATCGTATATGGCTGGTTACAAGGAAAATCCTAATGCTTGAAAGGATTTTTTTTTTTTGAGCGATTATTTAGCTTAATGGACTCTCTCTCTGTTCTGGAATCATAATTTGTGTTTTTGAACAGAACCAGGGTCACTTGCAACAGAAGTTGTTTATGAAGAAGCCCATGCCAACACCTTGTCTTGGTCTGACTTTTCAGTTCCCGCATCAGTGGATGAACTGGCAATGCTCTGATGATGCAGTATTGGGAAATCCTTGGAAAGTAAGTTCCCAGGAAAACAAGATTCAGTTCTGGCTTGCGACATTGTTGAGCCCAGTCAAATGGCCTCAAAAAGCACTCCCTGATCAGAGTAAGATTCTCTTCCATGCTCTCCTCTGTGGCTGGTTTATTCTAGCACTTCAATCAGAATACAAACACACTAGCTTAGTCAGGATTTTATATCACTGATCCTCTGACCAAAGAAGTTGCTTCCCGATTGGGGTTTCTCTCTAATGGTGGACCACACATATACCTTGCTTAGATAAACATAGCAAAACTACATATTGCCAACTCATTATTTTATTGCAAGACTCGTGATATCTGGTGTTTTACTTAAAGCTCTCGTTCCTGAAGACACACAAGTACCTGACAATCTAAGCTTTCATTTAAATAAAATTAAGTTTCTAGTCCTCTGTTGCAGAGAAAAGCTTGAAAATGTGACTCGAAATGCACACTATAGGCTCAAAAATAAGCAAATATAAAGGAACCCTCAATTTTATTTTTAAGTCATGATTTTTAAGATGCTAGTGATTTTTGAATATTTGGCATTGACAGTGAAAAAAAGGAGCAGAAATTCCTTTGCTTTTCTGCTCCTTGTTTTAAAGTAAACAGCAATGGGCACTACACACGGACTAAAATATTACATCAGAAATGGCTCTACATTCTACTACAGCTTTATTTCTATTATTTATGTACACCTGGGATTCAAAAGGTTAAAATCAATTCAGACAGCCTGACAACCCAAACCATGATCTCAGTGCCCACTGAGTGTCATAGGTCATTAACCCGCCCTTCCAGTAAGCTCCAACACCACCTAATCATGAATACTGCATACAAATCCACTTTTCAACACAGAGATGAAGTGAAAAGGAAAACAAATCTCACTAACCTCAACTCCACCACTCCCAAAGCACAGGCAGGCCTTACTCACGAACACATTCTACCAAAGAACAAAGAAAAATCTCTACCAAGCCACACAGAAGAAAAAATATCCAAAACACATGTAAACAAAAAACACTATCAATTGAAGTTTGTGTATGCTACTGAATAGCTAGAAAAATGCTGCTCATTTTCTACCAGCACTAGTTAAAAAGTTAGAACTAGTAAAACAAGTTAAAACTAGTAAAAATACTAGTTAAAAGCATTCTGTTTCATTAAAAAAGCCTGTTTTCCAGAGCATGTATCTCCTTCCTCCTCCCCCCCCCACACACCCCCACCTTTGAGTGGAAATAATTAATGGCAGTTTATTTTAATTCTGATCACAAATTGTGAAGAAAAAACAATGCTGAAAAAAGGCATGAAGGCTGTAGATACAGTCTCATCTACACTACATGGTTAGGTCAATGTAAGCTGCCTTGCATCGACCTAGCTGTGAAAATTTCTTCACTTAAATTTAGCTTCCACCAACATACTTGCCTCTCTTGGCCTGTTTAGTAACACCCCTCCATGAGCAGCACAGAGTCACAGTCAACGTAATGAGGTCGGTACAGTGGCCCTATTAGCTTTCTTGTCAACTGTTGCTGGCTTTCAGAAGCCATCTCACAATGCCCCACACTGATACAAGCACTCCTGGTGAGGACGCTCACTGCCAAAGGATTTAATAATTATGATGGTTGTATGCCAACAAGTTAGGTCAACATAATTTTGTAGCGTAGACATGGCCTAAGATCAAGAATAACTGAAGAATTTAAAAAATAGTCAATATAGAGAGCACTAATGTAAAGAACTATTCCAATACCTAAGTCTGGTTTCCACACATATATACATTGTTGGCACCTACATATTACACGTCATTTAAAATCTTCAGCCTCATGTTAGAGCTAACAAGAGTTCTTCCACCACACCCCAGTCAACAATCAATGTACAGTCATTCAAATTGCCTGGAATTTACCTTCTAGATTTAACAAAAGAATAAAATCTTCAAATAACCTGATGGCTAAGAACTGATGGGAAATTCCATTGTGGTAGCAACCTAGACCTTTTAACTACTTAGACAACAATATATTTGTACACAACATAGACCATCAATACAGTTCTGTTGGTAGCATACTCCCCTTTGAGCCTGCAAGTCTCCATTCTATGCTCATATCCAAAGCGCACACTGAATTTTCTGAAGGGAAAAAGGGCTCAAATGTTCAGTAATTACCAAGGATGAACCATGAGGTGTAGATGTCTTCAGTCCATCTTTCATAGCTGCAGAAATACGATTCTATGGAGAATTTTGTTTTTGTTTTTAAGTAATAAAATAATCCTTTTCTAAATAAAACTGGTTCAAATGTCTGCAGTCTCATGCAAGTTTTTGCCACATTCTAAGTATATAATGGTTACAACATTTGTCTGCATTGTCACCATGCTAGCATTTATCTTCATAAAACAGGTATCTGATGCATACAGAATGGTTTGCTAGAAAATATGAGCTTCTGATTGGTGGACTGGTACCTTCCTTTTACGTACTGATTTGCTCTCCTTTCTTTCACCAGCATGCACACTTAATTCCCACTCTGCAGATTACTCCTCTTCTGTTGTACCCTCCTCCCACTACACCATGCACTCCACCACACTCCAAGCATCTGGCTATAACTGTTTCCCTAGGGAGGCCTTTTTTACGTAGCTTTCATTCACATGAATTTATTTTTAGCTTTGATTTTGTTCTTGGGCCAAAGTAATAGTTTAACTCAGTGCAACTCAATACAGCCAGGAGAACTTGGTAGTAATGTTCAACTTACATATTTAAATGTTCTCCCAGTTCAGGCCTGCAATGCACAATGCCACAAAAGAGCAAATGATGCAAATGTTGATTTAAAACTGGGAACAGTATTTTTATTAGATCTGTAGAGTGGTGGTGGTGGTTTTCTTCTTTCAAAGCTTTTAGTGCCAAGATGGTTTCAGCCCTCCCACCTCTCTTTTTGTTTCCACTGTACTTTGTGACCTGCGTTCTTCCCAATATAACTTAGTTTGGAGGTGGGAAAACCCATGTTCAGTCTGATGCCTGCAACCTGTTCTAACTGAAAATCTTTCCTTATCTGAATGGCCCCATTCCGTATGTTTTAAGTCAAAACATCAACACATTAAATGCTTAGCAAGTTAAATGGCTTGTACGTATTGTCCTGAATTATAACATGTCAATCACAAGATCAGACACCTGGGTCACTGAAAATTCCAAGCTATGGTGAAGGATACAAGACATTTATCAAGCACTTCCTTTCAATTACAACTACAAAGAATTAATAGTACTTTATTATTATAAACAGAATCTAGAAAACCCGGCAGGAACCATTGTGCAAAGGGCTCTAAAAATACATAGTAAAGTGAGAGACCTTGTCCTAAATGGTTTACAATTTAGGTTAATAACTAGAACCAACAGGTGGATGAAATGAATGGATGAAGGTGAGGGACTGGGAAAACTAGGTAACAATACAAGTGAGTTTTCATGTAGACTAGATGCACGCACAAAGTAGTTCCCATGACCCATCAACAACTGGTTCTGCAGGCTTCACATCAGAGCCAAGCCTTAAGAAAGACTCTAAAGGAGAATCAGGTAGAAGCTGGAGATTTCATGGACGAGTTTGTGCTAGGCATAAGGGTTAGCATGGGAGAAAGCACAAAGGGGTTCATGGGAGAATTGCAATAACAGGCAGAGCACTAGTGGAACAAAGGTGGTGGCTGAAGAAGTGATAACGCCTTAAAAATGAAGACCAGAAATTTAAATTTGAGGTTATAGAGAAAGGACTCCTAAGTGGAAGCAGCAAGCAAAATGATATTTTTTAATGGAGTCCAGGTGGGCAAAACTGGAGTAGTCAAAACCAGAATCTAACATCAATGAGGATGAGGATCTGGGTGAGAGCTTTAGGAGTCCGGACACAGAGAAGGCTGAGTGTTGGAGATATTATGTAGACAAATGTGCCCATATTATATCATTATCCCAGTCATCCCTCTTTACAGAAATCCATCTCAATAGGGCTATCCAGATAAAAGCACATTTATACCAATGTAACTGCATCCATTTCAGGGGCAGCACCAACTTAATTATATCTATTTTTAAATCAATATAGGTAAATTGCTACAATTACACTAGCCTGAAGACTGATATGTAAACTGTTGACTTCCCATCTTAACATTCACACTAGATGAATTTTAAACTACCCATTTCCTGGAGTTACATTGTGTCAAGACATTTGTTTAAAGGTCAATCTTTTTAAGTTCTCTAAAATTGACATGCTTTGTCAGATTTCTTTGAAATTTGGTGTGCCTCAAGAAGGTGCAGGCTAGGGTTAGTGACCTAATTCTGGAGTCCTCTGAGCCACCACTTCCAAAGATCAAGACCTGAAAAACAGTCATTTAAAAAATAAACCCACCACCACCACTTCTAGGTCAGGATTTTTTGCCCAGAGCTAGAGATGAGATGCAGGTCAAAATGGTCTTAGGGTAAATCTACACTTAAAAAAGCTGCATCACTTATGTGAAGACCCTTCTACACTGATAGGAGAGAGCTCTGCCATTGGCAGAGTTAACCCATCTCCCTGAGAGGTGATAGCTATGTTGACAGGCAAAGCTCTCCCATTAACTTAGCACTGTCTACTCCAGGAGTTATGTCAGTGTAACTAGATTGCTCAGGGATGTGGATGTTTCACACCCAAGCAACTTATTTATACCAGTCTAAGTCTGTAGTGTACACCAGACCTCAATCTGTTGAGTTTTACCCATGGTAGTGCAACTAAAACTTTCAGGGAACCAAAATGACAACACTATTAAGAATATGTACAGTCTCAAACTAAACGTGAGCCAAAACAGGAAAACAGCTAGAGCAGTGGTTCCCAACCTTCGTGAATGTGCGGACCCCTTTTCAACCTCCAAACATTTCACGGACCACCACATGCTACTAGATGAAAAATAAGTTACAGCAGTAGGTTTTTAGAAACTGTATGAAATTATTTTATTTGAAATTGTACATTTCCTTGGTGAGGATGTTCTTATTTTTCTTTTCCACAGACCCGCTGTAGTAGCCTCACGGACCACAGGGGTCCACGAACCACAGACCAGAAACTGCTGAGCTAGAGGATTTACATTCCCACCTTATTATGCATTTTAAAGCTCAACTCTTGTAACTACTCTAACAACTGAATGGTTACTTAGATTGCTTTGAAATTTGGTGTCCATCATGGGAGTGTGGGGTAACACTACTGATCCAAAGCTGGAGTGATTTAACCAACAAGTTCTTGAGTTATAGCCCACAGCCCTCCAACCCCCACTCCCAAAAGTTTCCTTCTGCTGCCTTTGTATTGTTAAAGTGAGAGGTACTAATGACTGGATGAATCAGACACTTCACTGAGTTTCATGGCTGTTAATTGCGTTAACTGAAAAGTGAGTCAAGGATAAATTAATCACAAGCCACAGCCTAAGACAAAAGGAGCGGGAGTGGCTAGAGGATGGCTACAATTTGTGAATCATGGGTGGCAGTTTTATTTTGAGGGGAATGTGAGCAAAGTATTTGGGGCAAAACAAAGTAGACATGTGACTGCCTGACATTATGGGATGGAAGAGTGGGGAAGAGGGGTTTGGGGCTGCAGCAAAAGGAGAGGAATAAACGGGGATGAACAGGAGGGGAGACAAGAGAGGTAAGGGAAGCATGGCACACACCAACTCTGGCAGTGTACCCCAACCTTCCAGCACCCCACAGCTCTGTCAGTGCCCCACAACCACTATGCATCCCACAGCGCTCAGTGCATTCCAACCACTTTGCACCCCACAGCTCTGTCAGTGCATTTCAAGCTCTTCCTGTGCACCCACCCCCAGCATGCCCAAAGTCTCTGGGCAGAAAATTAAACATGTAAAAGCCTGAAGCAAAGGGAATAAATAGAGATAGGCTGTAGACAAGAGGAGAGAGGTTGGGGGCTCCACTGAAGGAAGCTTTGTGGTTACGGAGAGTGAAGGGGTGCGACCATGGGAAGGACAATATGGAGGTGAGTGGCAGGAAGACAGGGGAGAAGTAAGGGCAGGGACACCTCTTAACCCTACATGCTCCCCTCCTGTGTGTGCGCCCTGATCTGGGGGGCTATTAGCCCTTGGGTGGGGGGGTCTCAGCCCCCTTCACCTGATCTGGGATATAAGGGTCTTTGCCCTGCTGATGTCTGAGCCCCTCTTGCTGCTCCCATATCCATATACAGGGGTCGGACTCCTCCTCTATGTCCCCACTCCTAAGCTCTATTTGGGGGGGGCGGGTGTGCCCTCTGGGGAAGGTCTGAAGCCCCCTCTTTGCCTCCCATGGGACCTGAACTTTGAGTGAGGAGAGGAACTGAGGAAGAGCATACTTCATGCATCTCACAGGCTCTAAAGCACTCAGGAGGGGGATGGGAACGCCTGCTGAGATTAATGGAGCAGTTCACACATCTTGGAGCTCTTGTTTCAGGTTGTATTCATCTCCATGGGGTGTTCTCATTCCGGTGAGAACATCCCATTGAGATGAATGGGCCACTATGTCCCCTCCCAAGCCTTCTCCCCTGCAGATGGATGTGCTGGGGTGCCCTTTCCCTCCATCCTTCCCCTTTAAAGGATGACACTTCTAAGCGCTCTAATATCCGCACACTTGCAGGGATTTTCTTGACATTTGTTATGTCTTGTGTGAAATTTGCTATGCAGAGCAGGGCTAGTGATCCACATTTGGGGTCATTTGAGCCAGGGGTTCCAGAATTATAAGCCCTGAAATAAATAGTCAATTTTCAAAAACTTTCTAGGTGGGAGTACATGGGAGATGGTAGAAGAGAGCTAGAGATCAAACTATTTACTGTGATGAGGATCAAAACGGCCTCAGTTGGTCAACTTTCATCCCAAGTAGTGAATGGTATCCACTAAATTTTTGGGGGATCTGCATTGAACAGTATTTAAGAACACGTTCGCTTTCTTTGCTTACACTGATTTGCCATCTAGAAGGATTACAGCATGCACCAATAAAGGAAAACCCCATCAGAAGGTTTTTATATAGCCACTTTCTGGTTGCCCTGGGTAGTTTAAGGGAACATTCCCAACAGCACTGCACATGCTACTTCCTGATCTTGCAGCAGATTAACGTGCTGTTACAAAACAGCTCACCTCCTTTTACGTACAACCCATTCACTGTCGCCCACAGGTTTCTGTGGACAAAAGGCATACACTCATAATTAGCCAAGTTCCCAGAAAGAATACGGGTCTACAGTTTAGGAATCACTTCACAAGCTCTTACAACTCCCTTACACTTTGGCCTGATCTACATTAGCAAATTAGGCCAGTATAATTACACCATTCAAGAGTGTGAAAAATCCACATCCCTGAGTGACACAGTTAAAATAACATAATCCCTGGTGTAGACAGTGCTAGGTTGACGGGAGAATTCTCCCATCAAGTCTAGCTATCGCCTCTCAGAGAGGGTGGAGTACCTACATTGACGAAAGAAGCCTCCTGTCAGCATAGATACTATCTTAACTGAAGCATTACAGTGGTGCGGCTGAGCTGCTGTATCATTTTAAGTGTAGACAAGCCCTTACTCACAGCATGCTACCTCACCATGAGCATTCACTTAGCTATCACTAAAGCATTAGAACTCTGTCATACTCCACCTTTTATGTACTATATTGGGGCAGTGCTAAATGACGGCATGGGAAACATTAATTCTGAATTTCCTGGGTTTCATTCAGAAGCTTGAGTGTTGCTCAACTCAGCGTTCTGCAAAGGAATGTCATACCACCAAACAACCATCATTCTGCATTAACTGTTTCTGTAGCTATTGGGAGGGATATTTTAATGGCTAGGCAGCATAATGACCCCACCACAGGAGTGCAATTGGGATAGTGCTTTAAGGACCAGGATGAGGGTCCCAGGTGAGATCTATGCTTGTGGGGCTGAAATCTCAAGAAGCAGTTAGTGTCTGAATTTGTACAAAACTTCGGTTTTTTTGAACATGCTGGTAATAATATACTATGGAGACTTGACCTTTTTGCTTGGACACTCCCATACACTCACATTAAGGCCCTCCTGGAAGGACTCAAGACACTTGTTAACATGGTAGTTTGGCTAATATGGTCTTTGCTCAAACCAGAAGAACAGCTTGTTTTGATAATGGCTCTGAAGTATCTATTTTGAATCTGTCCGGCCCTGGGTGGAGGATTGTTTTCCTGCAATAGCAGACCTTCTCTGAGGTGGAGACATCAGAAGGTTCAAGAACAATACCTACCTCCTATACAGTGTTTTTAACTTGTAGATCTCAAAGAACTGTATAGGCCTGAGAGGCATAACCTCTTCAGCCAGAAAGGCATAAAACAGTTATTACTGCTTTCTCCTACCTATCTTTTGACAGGTCTGAGGAACAGTGGAAGAGATGGGAAGGCATATAGTAGAGACCTTGCCCAGCTTTGCAAGAGATCATTAATCACCTCACACCATGCATCCTGCTACACTGAGAGGACACAGAAAATTTGATTGCTCTTTCCAGAAACAAACAAGTCCACCACCAGCCCATCATGCTGATTTACAATTAGTGGGTGCAGGTTCTACTCTGATTAATCCTACTTCTGCCATGTAAACCTTAGTGTTCTCCTTGATGGACGGTTGGTTCAGCCCAGGACAGGAGTGACTGATCTAAAGCAGGAGTGATTCTGTTCTTGCTATTTTATTTATGAAAATCCTATCAGATACATTGTCCATCACAACCAGAACAAGTCTGTTTCCATGAAGGGGAAAAAAAAAAGTGCTCCAAAACCTCCTTAAGTCACTGTGATTCAGCCCATTGATGGTCTACACTCTCCCTCTTTCCACTAACCATTTCCTGGATTCAACAGGGCCCTAAAGCAATCCTTCCCATTATTCCCAGCTGCCATAAAAATCACTAATAAAACTCTTAATTCTCTGCAGTCAGCTTTGAAGGGAGGAGAGACTATACAACTGAAACCTTGATCTCTACCAACAGATGAGAGAGGGTGAAATAAGGACAGGATAACAGAATTTACTAGATAAGGCTCACATGAACTCCAATTCATTGGTGCACATCCATGTATGAAATCAGCGTTCCCAATCACAACTGGAATTTTGTTTTGGTGACATCATTTTTTCTACTGTTCACAGCCTTTTGAGGAGAAACCTTGTACCAAACAGGAATCATCCTCAGCCCCGCAGTATCTAAACCAAGACTCCCACCAGTATTACTAGCAGGGTCAACATCAGTGGAATTATTTCCACTAAAAATCCCATGAATAGAAAAATTCCTTACCCTACTGTCACCACAATTAGCTAACCAAGTATCAGGTGGCCCCAGAAGATTCTCTAGCACACAGCTGTAAGAAGTTTCCAATATAAGAGAGAGGCACTGAAGTTGCTTAAACCCTGGCATGCGCTCCAAAGAGCTGTCTGTTGGGTTTAAGGTGGCCGAGAATTAGGACAGATCAACTCCCAACTCCCTCTTTTCAGGTCTGGTCTACACTACAGACTTTTGTTGACCAAAGTCAGCTTTTTACACTAAAACAGTGGTATTCACTAAAATCCTCTGCCCCCATCCTGCTGACCTAACTCCCCTGATTTTGCAACAAATCAATGAGGCTTAGAGCTTTTTAAGCCAAACTTTTAGTGACAAAGCATCAGTGTAGACACCGTGCCTAGTTATGTTGTGGTAAATAGCCTCCAGGAGGTGTCCCACAATGGCCATTCCTAATCCCTCTGGCCATCAGTTTGAACTCCACTGCCCTGCAACCACCTGCCTCTCCCAGACATTTTTGAAATTCCACTTCCTGCTTGGTTGGCGTGGAGAGCTCACATCTCATCTTCCCAGTTGACCATGGCAGCTCCATGCACTAACCGCTCTCCCGCTTGGAGTGCATCAGAGCTTCTGGATCTGATCATTTGGGGAGAGTAAGCTGTACAGTTCCAGCTCGGCTCCAGCTAAAGGAACTTTGATATCTACAGTCCGATTTCTCATGCCATGGAAGAGAAGGGCTATGAAGGGTACAGCTGCAATGCTGTGCGAAAATTAAGGAGCTGTGACAGGGCTACCAAAAAGCTAGGGCCAAAGACCTTCTGTGTCCATAAAGAGCCGGAAGCCATCTCAGGCAGTAACCCCACCTACATCACCAAGAGAACCCTTGGATACCTCCGCAAGCCCGGAGACAGTGGACACCAGACTCAATCCCGACAAAAGTTGTGGATGAGGAGGTCAAGTTGAAGACAATGTGGTGCAACGGACTAGGTTGTTTGGTGACATGGGAATCAGAACCTCTTCTTGAAGTCCCAGTCCTCCAGCTCTGGCAGGAGAGGGGATTCTGGTAAGTGATTTTTTTGAGCTGATGCTGCTCCATTACATGAGGTACCACTGTCCTTGGCTTTGTTGCATTATACAGCTGGGTGAAGGGATAGAAATGCTCAAGCGTAGCTGTGTTTGCATATGCTTCCCATTCTCCTGTTCAGCTAGGCAGTGCAGCGGAAAAGCATGTTAATGTACACCGAGATTTCACAGGAATCCTCTAGAGACAGATGTCTAGGAAAACTTTCCTGCAGGTACTTGCCAATCCTCAGCCAGCCATTCCCTTGGCGCGTGTCATGCGCCTTCACTAACCAACCTATATTGATCTCAATAAAACGTCCACAGTGATCCACAAGTACTCTTTTCTGTTGATTTACTCCTCCATCACAAAAAGGTCTGGGGTCAAAACTGGGATATGTGAGCCATCTATCACCCCGCCACAGACTGGGAACCCCATCGCTGCAAAGTCATCCACTATTTCACACACTTTTCCAACACTTTCAGTCCTTCATAGCAGAATGTGATTAACGGCCCTGCACGCCTGCAACAACATAGTGCCAACAGGGGACTTCCTGACTTGAAAATGACTGGAAAACAACCGGTAGCGGTCCAGAGTTGCCAGCTTCCACATGGTGATCTCTACCAATGGAGCAACTCTCATTCTGGTGTCCTTGCACCGCAGAGCAGAGGCGAGCTGCACACAGGGTTACATGAAGATTGCTTTGTGCATTCCAAAATTCTACAGTCACTGCTTGTCATTCCAGACCTGCATCACGATGTGATACCACCACCCAGTGCTTGTTTCACGCACCCAAAAGCAGTAGTGCACCACGTGCAGATGCTCCATGAATGTAAAGAGTCATCTGGTAGCATTTGTTTGCATGGCACACAGCAGGTCAGGTGCCTCAGATTTCTGTTCCAACTGGAAGCTCATGATATGCTGAATGCACGGGCATGATGTGTTCAGAACACTGACAACAATTGAGGATCCATCTTTTCAGATGGAAATGGCAGGCACACAGGAAACCGGGGCTGCAGAAGAATGCCACGAAATGCAGTCAGGAACCCATGGAACAACAGGACAGAAATCACAGCATCATGGGACATTGAGCCTGCAGCCATGATGAACTGTGATCCTCTCCACTTTCCCACAACTCCTACCAACACAAAATGGCAAGTTGCACAGTAGGATAACTGCCCACAGTGCACTGCTCTCACTATTGACACTAGAGAACCAACTGTGGATGTACTTCGGCGACACAAGTGCCATGTGAACAGGCATTGTAATTATAGTGGTTTTTGATCATCGCTGTAACTTACATCGACAACACTTTCTAGAGTAGACAGGGCCTCAGGAACAAAAACAATTTAACTGAGACTCATTCGAATCTTTTGGGGAGAATGACTTCCTCCTTCTTGAACTATCAATGTCATCTTACATCCATTGCAACTTCTCTAGAAAAACTGTTCTGCTCTGTGGGACAGCTACACCGCAGTTTTCCACTTATCTAAGCCTAACTTGATCAGTAGCTGCATTCTATTAAAAGACAAATATAAATGAAGAGTTCCTATGAAGTGGAAGACTTTTCTCTTTGTTTTTCTCCAAAGGAAACTTTCAATTTCAAGCTTTTATCAGGTTATCATAAATGATTAAAGCATTTAAATATACTTCTACATCCGTTTAAAGCCTAGTGATTTCTTTAGAGTCAATTTGTCATCTAACCTACAAAGACGATCCAATACAAACAGTATTTACAAAAGGAAAAACCAAAGGAATCTAAAAAATGAAAAATACTTTAAAAATTGTTTACATCTTCCTCTAAAATAAGTTTTGCTGGTTCCCCATTTCCTCTTCTTGAACTCACTGCTAACTTTAAATAATCTGATCCCGTAAGACCGAAGTGTAAAGAAACGTCTTAGAGAAATGTGCAGGCTGCCCTCTTTAGCTGCTTGTGAAGCTGAGATGTATAAACTAAAGAACCTCAGAGGAGCTAATTAGGAGTGTAGAAGAATCGTTGCCAATGCTGCAACGGCAGCTTTCCTCAACATTTGTACATGTGAACCAAGGCCTAGAGTAGAAGTTCCCACCCACCACAAGCCCCTCGCACTCAAAACACCTTTCGCCTTCAATCATGTCAGCAGGAGTAGCAAAATACATGGAACATCTCTGGCAAGGAATATGTGGAAGGCTGGAGGCTGGTCTACACTGGGAAATTACAAAGGCATAACTATGTCACTGGGAGGCATGAAAAATCCGCACCCCTGAAAGACTTAGCTATGCCAACCAGATAGCACTAAGTGTTAGATTCTTAAACTGGGAGGGGGAAATAACCCCCTCCCCGCCAAGGAGGCTACAGAATGTATTCTGGGAGAGGGCTAAAAATGCAGAGCAGAGAGCAGCAGCTCTTGCTGGCTGGCATCTAGCTCTGAAGGCTGCACCACCATCAGCAGCAGCACAGAAGTATGGGTGGCATGATATGGTGTCTCTGGTGGCAGAGTTGCCTTCAGATCTGGGCCAGACAGCTATATACTATATATTTAAATGACTGCTTGAATCAATGCCTTCCTGTTTTTAATATTTAGTGAGAGCTACAAGTTGATTTTTTTAAAATCAGTACTTGTGTGGCAGGGGGAACGAGACACAAACTACTACAGACACAAAGAAGGGTGTGATCAAATACATTAGAGAATCACTGCCTTAGGTCAACAAATGAATTATTCCTTCGACCTAGCTACCACCTCTCAGGGAGGTGGATAACCCGTACCCCAATGGGAGAACTCCTCCTGTTGGAGTATGCAGTATCTACGCTGAACTGCTACAGCCACACAGCAATAGTATTTTTGGTGTAGACATACCCTGGATAATTATCAGATCTTACTAAAGCTATTTGTACACTGACACAGTAATTACAGCAGTATTGCTTTAGAGAACATCTCCCACTCTGTTCATTTGGTTAAGCCTCCACAGGAAACACAGTTTGAAGTTTGTACTGTCTAGTTAATTGATGATAGCAGAAATCCATGATCTGCAGGCTTAACATTGCAGACTGAAAATATCTGGAGGTGAGAAAGGAGAGGGAAATACAAAATGAAATAATCCTCAAAGTTCAAAGAATATTTTTACTACCACGAAGTGAGAAGTTAAAATGTGTACTGTATTATCAAAAAAGCAGAAAAAGGCAGGTAAAGTACAAATATGAACTGCTTTCTGGTTTTCTCCAATGGAGCTGAAAGAAAGGCATTTTTTTTGCTTTTGGAATCAGGAAATATATCTGGTTGAAAATTTAGACAAACATTTTCAAGATTAAGATTCTGTTGCATGAGGAAGTTTTCTTACCAATACCAATTTAGAATTAGTTAAAAGCATTTTTAAGAGTTCATTTTAAATTTTTCACCTTTTAAGTGGTTTATTTAATTCATCTCAGACAATAAAACTCAAAAGAGATCAGAATCTCTTGTTTTTGACGGATCATTTTATTTCTGGCACATTAGTCCCATGTTTTTTTATTTAGGCTTCCAGCATTGCAGGAGAATGCCTAAGTCCCAAACATTCTATGTTTGGGGGTGGGAGTGTTGGAGGATTGGTTAGTGGTTGTTTTGTTTTATTTTCATTACCCTAAAAGTTTTAATATTTGTACTGGAATTAGTGAAATAACTTGCCTCCTTTCCCACTAAAAGAGTAGCTTAAAATTCTTGACAACCTGAACTGTTAAAGTGAGTACAGGATAGGGCTGCTACTACTTTATCTTCTAAACCAAAAAACAAAGTGGAATCAGTGTTGGTCCATCTTAGGTGTCGTTCAGAGAGAAGACTCCACTCCCTCCGTCAAGTTGTAGATGAAGAAAAAAAAAACTTTGCGTGTAAGCAACACTATACTGCAACAAGATTGCATACTATACATCAACAGACCTTTACGTGTTTTACAAAAGAGGACTGGAGGTTATTCCCATTTTACAAAATAAGGAACAGTCAGGTTAGGTGATTTGCTTAAGATTACTCAGACAGCCAGGTGCAGATTCAACAACAGAACCTCAATTACCTAATTTTAAAAATCTTGTGGCAAGAGCAAATGTTTGCTCAATGATACACAAAACACTCATCCTACCCAACTAATGTGACACTGCAGCCTGCCTCAAACCACTACATTATAGCAAGTATGTTCTCACCACACAAAACAGTACCAATCATTCAGTAAAACTAACCCCCCATAACTAATAACATCAGTATTTTTTAAGTGACTGGCATAAAGTTCTCAGTTAACGTCTCAGCTAATTATTATTTTCAATGCCTGTCTGAGAAGTCCTCCTTTATTAGATGATCTTAGGACAGGATAGAAATAATGAAATCTAACTAAACTGTTTATTCAACACTGATCTTACCTGCATTAAACATTTATTCAGATTTTAAGAATGACAACTACATAGTCTAAATGCCTATTACTTGGTTTCATGGTCTGACTAGCTTCTGAACACAGGAGTTCAGTTTTTATTACTATAAGAGTCACACAGAAAAACTTGCCTTTTGAAAAATCCCCCATTTATTTATGCAGTTATGTTCTGGACCTAAAGCAGTTAAACACATTTTACTTTAAATTAAATACCGGGTGACCTGAACTGAATTAGCTAGTAACTAGCTCCCCTGTCTATGGTGCACTGAGACACAAACAAAATGTTATCTGTCTGGTTGCAGCAAAATGGTGAAGTCCACTGGACAAATGCTGAATTCTGTGACATGAAAAAAATGCCAAGTTTCACAGCCACAGAATCAGAGTCCACAAGGGCCAGATTCAGATGGAAAGAATCAGTTTGCATCTCCGATAGCTATTGTTTCAAGCTATCCACAGACTTGGTCGGTGTCACTGAGCTTGTCTACCCTCTGTTCACATTTACAAGGTTCTCTCTACAGCCAAAAGCGCCAAAAGAAATTTTTTTTAAATGGAATTCTGGAGCAAGGGGTGGACTCCGTTATATTGCAGAAATACATAAGGCCTTGCCCATTAAAAAACAAAACTTCATTAAATACTTTTTATTAACAGATTTACAGTCACCTACAAAGCACTGTAGTGTTAGAAAAAAAACAATTTTATAACCAAATACACCCATCATTACCATGGAAATCTGAAGTAATTGAAGGTATTTTTCTGAAGGCACTGATAAAACAATCCTGACAGGTTCCTTTAGACCACTTTCTATTTATATGTTTTGGCCACTCTTGTAAGTACTCCTCCATGAAAATGGTTTTCAAGATGCTTGCTGTGGATGTGAGGATGGGGAGGGGAAGGGAAGTATTTCTCTTCAATAAACTATGGAATGTGAATGCCAAGTGAGGAAGACACATAAGATTGGAACGCACCCATGTATTTACATTAGAGCAGCAGTTCTCAAACTGTAGGCCAGGACCTCAAGTGGGTTGTGACCCCGTTTCAATGGGGTCACCAAGGATGGTGTTAGACTTGCAGAGGCCCAGGGCTGAAGCCCAAGCCCAAGGTTCACCCAGCTTCAGCCCAGATGGCAGGGTTCATGTTACAGCTCCCATGCCTGGGGCTGAAGCCCCTTAGGCTTTGCCCCCCCGCCCAGGATTGTGTAGTAATTTTTGTTGTCAGCAGGGAGTTGTGGTGCAAGGAAGTTTGAGAACCGCTGACTTAGAGGATACAAAATAGAAATAAGAAACTTTAAAAGTGGCCTGCAATTGCGGAGGGAAGGGGGAGGAATGGTTCAGAGAGATCCAAGTACGTTGAAAATGAAAACAAATGATAAGATGTAGACCAAGAGGATGAGCTGAGATCAGGTAACATGAGCAGTAATAAGACAGTGACCCACAGATCTATTTCTGCTAGAAACATAGTTACTCATTTTAGACACAAAGTTGTCAATTAACTGCTGCTTTCTGAATCAATTGTTCTGACTGCACACCAAAAAAGTTAGTTCTTGAAGTAAACATCAAATGTTAGGTGGAGATTGCAGTGGATCATAAATACCACAAGTCACATTAATATTAACTTATATACTGATTTATATACATACACAAGTCCATGGGACCAGATGCAATGCACCCGAGGTTGCTGAGGGAGTTAGCTGATGTGATTTCAGAGCCATTGGTTATTATCTTTCAAAGCTTGTGGCAACGGGGGGAGGTCCCTGATGACTGGAAGAAAGCAAATATAGTGCCCATCTTCAAGAAAGGGAAGAAAGAGGATACAGGGAATTACAGGCCAGTCAGCCTCACCTCAATCCCTGGAAAAATCATGGAGCAGGTCCTCAAGGAATCCACTTTAAGGCACTTAAAAGAGAGGAAGGTGATCAGGAGCAGTCAACATGGATTCACCAAAGAAAAGTCACGCCTGACCAACCTGACTGCTTTTTATGAAGGGGTGACTGGTTCTGGGGATGTGGGAAAAGCGGTGGACGTGATATACCTCGACTTCAGCAAAGCTTTTGATACGGTCTCCCACAGTATTCTTATCAGCAAGTTAAAAAAGTATGGGTTGGATGAATGGACTACAAAATGGATAGAGAACTGGCTAGCTCATAGGGCTCAATGAGTAGTGATCAATGGCTCCATGTCTAGCTGGCAGCTGGTCACAAGTGGGGTGCCCCAGGGGTCGGTCCTGGGGCCGGTTTTGTTCAACATCTTCATTAATGATCTGGAGGATGGGGTAGATTGCACCCTCAGCAAGTTTGCAGATGACACTAAGCTAGGGGAAGTGGTTGATACCCTGGAAGGGAGGCTTAGGATACAGAAGGACCTAAACAAATTGAAGGATTGGGCCAAAAGAAATCTGATGAGGTTCAAGAAGGACAAGTGCAGAGTCCTGCACTTAGGACGGAAGAATCCCATGCACAGCTACAGACTGGGGACCGACAAGCTAGGCAGCAGTTCTGCAGCAAAGGATCTGGAGGTTACAGTAGATAAGAAGCTGGATATGAGTCAGCAGCGTGCCCTGGTTGCCAAGAAGGCTAATGACATATTGGGCTGCATTAGTAAGAGCATTGCCAGCAGATCGCAGGAAGTGATTATTCCCCTCTATTTGGCATTGGTGAGGCCGCATTTGGAGTACTGTGTCCAGTTTTGGGCCCCCCCACTACAAAAAGGATGTGGACAAGTTGAAAAGAGTCCAGTGGAGGGCAACAAAAATGATAAGGGGGCTGGAGCACAAGACTTATGAGGAGAGGCTGAAAGAACTAGGCCTGTTTAGTCTGCAGAAGAGAAGAATGAGGGGGGATTTGTTAGCAGCCTTTAACTATGTGGAAGGGGGTTCCAAGGAGGATAGAGCTAGGCTATCTTCAGCAGTGGCAGATGACAGAACAAGGAGCAATGATCTCAAGTTGCAGTGGGGGAGGTCTAGGTTGGACATTAGGAAAAAGATTTTCACTAGGAGGGTGGTGAAGCACTGGAATGGGTTACCTAGGGAGGCGGTGGCATCTCCATCTTTGGAGGTTTTTAAGCTGCGGCTTGACAAAACCCTCCCCGGGATGATTTAGCTGAGGTTAGTCCTGCTTTGAGCAGGTGTTTGGACTAGATGACCTCCTGAGGTCCCTTTCAACTCTAATATTCTATATTTTTTTGTCAATGCATGGAAGTACAAATGTTTTAAAATAGGATTGCAAATGGCTTTTGTTACACCAAAAGAATAATTCTGAAGAAGTCTACATTCCATCCCAAGCATGTGTGGGCGGGGAAGGGAATATAGGCTTTTAGTCTCGAGAGACTGGTATTTTGATATAACAAAGCCAGAAATCTTTCACACTGATGGCTCATCCAAAAGCCAGCACTGGCCTCAAGATGGTATTCCCATTCTAGCTCAGCCATCTCAGAAATCCACTAGGGTACCTAGCAGAAGGTAACAGGAATTGGATGTGACTGGCTGTGTTGAGGTTATCAAAAAAATCTATTTTCAACCGCATGCCAAATTAAATAAATCCCAAGATAGAGCTAAGCAGACATAGCTAGATTAAATTATACAAAAAGCATAGCTAGTTAGGCTCTAAATTTAGCTGCAGAGGGGGAAATAGTGATTCATCTTGCACAGCCGCACACCATAATCTCTGTTTGGAAAGGAAAGAAGCCACTGAAGAACTGCTACACTCTCCTCCTCTCTGGCCAGGATGGAGAGGGTGAAGCACTGTGTCCACACTAGCTGACACAACTGCGCATATATGCTGGGAAAGTACACAATCGCGTATTGATCCAGCAAGTGGTACTTCCCACCTCAGAGCAAGAGAATGGAATGGAGACTGGGCCTTTATAGTCTATCTGCTTCCTGGTCTGCACAAATGCAACAAAGAAGGGACCATGAGAGGCCACCTAGACCATCCTTGACAGATTTTTAATAACAGGTTAGACAAACACCTCCCATGACAGGGTCTTTGAACAACTGTGCACTCACTTTATAGTAATTTCATCTAAACCACATTTTCCTAGTTTATTTATAAGAAGGTCATGAGGAAACGTGTATAAAGTCTTACCAAAAATCAAGATATATCGTATCTAGAGGTTCTCCCCTGGCCCGTCAGAGAAAGAAATTTGTTAGTTTGGCATGATTTGTTCTTGATAAATCCATGCTTGCTATTCCTTATAACCCTATTTCCTTTAGCTTCTTACAAAGTGATTGTTTAATAATTTGATCCAGTATCTTTCCACCACCAAAGTTAGGCTGAGGTTTCTAACTCCCTGGGTTCTCTATGTTCCTCTATTTAAAGGCAGGCAAGTGTAATACTGTTCCCTGTCCTCTGGGACATCACCCATCCTCCCTCAATTCTCAAAGATAATCGAAGGAAGGATTCCGTTTTGATTTTCAGGTAATTGAAAAGCTCATGATGGAGCCATATTGGCTTGCTATTCTTCATATCTTTCCTTTTGAATCAGGATAGTTTGCCTGTGGCAAGGCCATGATTCATCCAGAATAGGAATTATGCCAGATGAAAACTAATATTAGAAATCATTTTATCTCATGCTGTTACCATGTGGTCCTTGTTTATCTCAACTAGTTCTTGTGTCTTGAAGGGTAAATTCATTACTGCTTGCACAAATTCACGTATTGATATGATTTCTCAACACTCAAGACCTGTTACATGCTGTGATAGAGTCCAAATCAAAATACAAACACTGAGGAGTGTCCATTGTTTATTGTTGTATTTTTAACTAGTAATATCCAAAGGCCTCAAATCATGATACAGCGAGACACTTCATACACTAAAGAGCTCAGTCTTGAATTTCTCTCAGCTAACAACCTCTCTAGTTTCCTGAAATCCTAGTGTCCTCAACAAGGCTAACATTTCTAAATCTCACATTATAGCCTGTCTTTGGTTGTCAAAACAGTTATCACTTGTATTTAACATGTCTGCACACAGATGGACACAAATATTTAATGAACACATCCAAAACACCAAGAAAAATGTCAACAAAATGTGGATTTTTCCAGTGTGAAAAGTATAATTAGATGCTCTCAGCCCATAAACCAATAGACATACATTTCCTAGAGAAGGACATCTTTGTAACCAACTACACACTTAACCCAGCAGAAGAGTCTGTCTTATCTCAGGGACTCTCCTTCTGCCCCACCACCCCACACACGATACATTTCTGCGGTGACCTGGAATCCTACTTTCGTTGTCTCTGACTCAAGGAACATTTCCACCACACCACTGACCGACACACTAGACCACAGATACCTTCGTACCATTGGTACAAGAAGAACAATTCTGCATGGACTACTCCTGACCATCGAAATAACAGACTTTTACATAGTGTTTCTGCCGACATGCACAAGCTGAGATTGTACACAAACAACAGCACTTCCCCATAACCTCAGCCATGCGGAACATAATGCCATCCACAACCTCACTAACAACTCTGACATTATAATCCAAGAGGCTGACAAAGGAGGTGCCGTATGTTGTAATAGGGTAAAAACATGTTTGAAAAATCAGTGCCCCGAGTCCATCTTGAAAAAAGCTATAAATCCATGTGTGGGGGACTCAGAGGCAGCAAAAAAGACCTTACCTAGAAGTAAACCCATGGTAACGGGAGCCAGACCCAGACATGGGAATTTTGCAGTTGCCGCAAAATTAGTTTTCAAGTCAGCAGTAAAGTTTTGAGGAGGGGGCTGCTGATAAGATGGTAAAGGAAGGGTCTATCATTGACTTAGCAGATGCATTGGCTGAAGTAGAGATATAAAAGGGGTCGTCAGACTGAGGCTTTCTGGGGCGCCACGGATCAAGAAGGGAGTGCACCAGAATAGCACTGCGCAAAGGGTCTGATCAACCATTTCGCTTCTCTCCAGCTCGTCGCTCAAAATAATAGGGTAGGGTGTCAGAGCTGATAACCCATGGGGCTTTGCTCTGCAGATGATAAACTGGGTATGAATATGATAGAGGTTCCAACTGGATGAAAATATACTATAAAAGTAAAGAGAACCTTGCCATGGTATGTTTGTTTTTTTGCTGCAGCTGAGTTCATTCATATATGTGATGAGTAATAAGTGTGAATCTAAAACTAGTAATAATTCTAACTGTTTTGTGTATGTGTGTTATTGTAATCAATTGTTTTTTAAGTTTTATTTGTGTATTAAGAATTTGTAAAAGAGTAAGAGAATATAATTTGTGGTAAGGTAAAATCCCTTAATAAATAGTGGATTTAGATTGGATATAGAACGTGTGTTATTGTATAAATGAATGAGATTTATAAACGGTTGACCAGGTCTTGGACTAAGACAGGTTCCAGCCACCCTCATCCGTCCACAAGTTGGTCGGGTGAATAGCAAGGGGGGGCCTGTCTGAACATAGTGACATAACAGGCAGGCAGTGTGTGTGGACCGAAAGGTCAATTCCTTTTCCCTCCAAACATAAGCCCCTGCAGCTCCGTTGCTCAGTAGAGCTGCAACAGCAGGGGACTAACACCCTATGTGTGTCTGTATCTTTCCACCCTCCTCCCGCTAATTAAGCATTCCGTTATTGGATTCTTTCACCTCGGCAGTATTACAAGCTGAAATTGAAACAGTGCGGATTCCTCAATAAGTTAAACCTAAGTTGTATAAACATGTGCTTGTAAGTGTGTGTTTTAAGAATTAATCCCTTTAGAAAACCCACGGTTTTAAGCAAGGAACAGAAAGTCCCATTTCAAGTTGTAAAACTGACAGAGTCAAATTAGTGAAAGTAGATACGATTTAAAAAAAAAACAAAAAAAATCACTTTTTCCCTCTCTCCTCCAAGCCCCCCGCCCGTCTAAGGCGTGGAAAACAGACGAACTAAAAAGTTTTTTTTTAACCCTTTGTCACGTCACTGTAGGCATCATGAATAGGTTGGACTACGAACAGGAGGCTACCAGATAACTCTCCAAAACCACATTCTACAAGCTACTACCATCCAATCCCACTGAGGAATACCAAAAGAAACTACATCATCTACTTAGGAAACTCCCTAAAGAAACACAGGAACAAATCTACACAGACAGACCCGCTGAACCCCGACCAGGGTTCTTCTATCTGCTACCCAAGATCCACAAACCTGGGAATTCTGGACACCCTGTCATCTCAGGCATTGGCACTCTCACAGCAGGACTGTCAGGCTATATGGACTCTCTCCTCAGACCCAACGTCACCAGCACTCCTAGCTATCTTCGTGATGCCACTAACTTCCTGAGAAAACTACAATCCTTCGGTGATCTTCCAGAAAATACCATCCTAGCCACTATGGATGTAGAAGCTTTCTACACCAACATTCCACACAAAGATGGTCTACAAGCCATCAGGAACATTTTCCCTGATGATGATACGGCACACCTGGCAGCTGAACTTTGTGACTTTGTCATGAACCACAACTACTTCAGATTTGGAGACAATCTATACCTTCAAGTCAGTGGCACAGGTATGAGCCCCATATGGCCCCACAATATGCCAACGTTTTTATGACCAACCAAGAACATCACTTCCTCACAACTTGTCCCCAAGCACCTATCCTTTACCTACACTACATTCATGACATTTTAATCATCGGGATCCACGGGAAAGAGTCCCTCGAAGAATTCCACCAAGATTTCAATAACGTCCACCCCATCATCAACCTCAGCCTGGACCAGTCCACAGAAGAAACCCACTTCCTGGACACTACAACACAAATAAAGAATGGTCACATGAATATCACTCTGTACCGAAAACCAACTGACCGCAGTACATATCTTCATGCCTCCAGCTTCCACCCTGGACACATTACACAATCCATTCTCTACAGCCAAGCCCGAAGATATAACCAGATTTGCTCCGATCCCTCAGACAGAGACAGACACCTACAGGATCTCCATAATACATTCTTAAAACTACAATACCCACCTGGAGAAGTGAAGAAACAAATTGACAGAACCAGACAAGTAGCCAGAAGTCACCTACTACAGGACAGACCTGACAAAGAAAACAACAGAACACCACAGGCCATCACCAACAGCCCCCAACTAAAAATCTTTCCAACACATCATTAAGGATCTACAACCTATTCTATCAGATGATCCCTCACTCATTCAAGCCATGGGAGGCAGACCATCTTTGCTTACAGACAACCCCCCAACTTGAAGCAGATACTCACCAGCAACCATACATCATACAACAAGAACATTAACCCAGGAACCTATCCCTGCAACAAACCCCGTTGCCAACTCTGCCCACACATCGACTCTAGTGACACCATCACAAATCCTAACCACATCAGCCACACCATAAGGAGCTCATTCACCTGCACATCTACTAACGTAATACATCATGTGCCAGCAATGTCCCTCTGCCATGTACATTGGCCAAACTGGACTCTCCCTACACAAAAGAATAAATGGACAAAAATCAGACATAAAAAATGATAACATCCATAAACCAGTTAAAGAGCACTTCAATTTCCCAGGGCACGCTATAGTTGACTTAAAAGTTGCCATACTACTACAAAAAAATTTTAAAAATTCAAAGAGTATCTGCAGAGCTGGAACTTATATGCAAATTTGACACTATCAAACTGGGTCTGAATAGGGACTTGGAATGGTTCTCTTATTACAAGAAGTAATTGTCACTGTTCAGAGATTCTCACCTTCTAATCAAGGGGTGCGAATAGGCCTCATCTACTTTAACTGAAGGAATTTTGCTAACACCACCCCTCTCCATTGCTGTTTCTTACCCCTAGATGTGTGTGTATATATACAACCTCTATTTGATTTCTATGCATTGCATCTGATGAAGTCGGTTACAACCAACGAAAGCTCATGTCTGCAGAAATAAAATTTGTTAGTCTTTAAAGTGCTACTGGATTCTCCTTGTTTTTACTGTATACAGACTAACACAGCTACCACTCTGGAACTTTGTAACCACAAGCTCTGAACTCTGCCTTGTTTTTTTTTTCCTTAAGGAACAGAGACTTCTTGGAATGTCTTAAGTGCATTTAAAACTTGACTACCATCTCCAATTCATTCTGTATTGTTTTTGCCACATGGCAGTCCCCAGTATCCAGGGATTTTTTGTACAACTGAAAAACACTTGATATTTCTTTTCAGTTTAACTGAGTCATTTGTGCAATATATTTAGCCCTAGGAAGTCCTCAGTATTCCAAGTAGGTATTTGTTAAAAGGAATATATTTACTCTGGTTGTTCATTTCTTTCTTTGAAACGTCCCCTTGGTAGCATCATATCCTCAACCACAACAGAGCAGATGAAAACTGGATTTTAAAAAAAATTTAAATTGGATTTTTTTTTAATTAAATATGAAGCTTTTTTTAATTAACCAATATAAAATTAAATCTGAAATTGACAATCTTAAGGCCTAAATTTATAATAAAAATTTAAATGTAATACAAAAAATAATATTAAGCAGTATGTTTGCTGCCAAGTTTTAAAGAAAGTCAAACCACAGAACTAGTGGAAATCACTGGCTAAGCACCTGGAATTAATTTGTTGAAGTGCTAAATTAGCTTTTGACAGCAGTGGCCTCTTCCGCAGTTGCACAGAGGGTATTTTCTTCATTTCAGTGTATTCAACCAGTTCAGTTCAGTGACTAGTTCATTCAAAGTTAAGAAACTAATTGGGAGTTGAAAAAGTGGGAAGGCTTTTTTCCCCCATCTTTCAATATATTAATACGAGAGAGAGGATGAGATATACTAGTTCTAAAAACTTGAAAGACAGATGGCCATAAACAATTAGTTCAATTCAGTAACTATAGAAAATACTTCCTTTTTAATAAATTAGCTAATTTTCAATTAAAAACATTTTTGATAATCTTTTTAAGTATCAAGCACACATTAGGTAGTCTTACCTAATAAACTAATTTAAAATATTGTTTCTGTCCATTTTTAATTTATTTCAATTTGCATCCAAACAGAACTTTACAAAATCATAAGCAAGAAATTAATCATCTAGTAAATAAGAAATGCATCATTCACCATTTGCTAACTTAATAAAAAATGTAAAAATTAGGAATCTAAATAAGTGTAAGTTAAGCTACATAACTGCTTAAATGTGTAGATACACAGTGCATTCTCCCAGTTAGCAAAAAGTAGCACTCAATTTAGTACAAAGGCTGAATTTAGTTTGCAAATCAACATGTTTTAATTGTTGCCAATGAACAAAAATCAACCTTTCTTTATGAAAATTATTAAAAAGCACAAGTGCAAAACATGATTAAAATCAATTATTTAAAACCAGGTTTCCTGCTCACTGATTGACTTGAGTCACTTTGATTTAAATCAACCCATCCTAATTCATGAAGCGAGTAACTGCATCGTGAATATCTCCAGTGACTTCCAAATGGACTGCAGAACGGTATGACACAAGCTGCAAGAGATTTTGACATCAGGAAACACACATCTTCAAGTGCAATGTATCACTGGATTACAGTTTTTGTAGTTGTACAGTGCCTAGCACAATGGGGCCAGGTCACAATGGGGCTTGGGACCTCTAGATACTACTATAATGCAAGTTATTAATAAAAGATGTCCAGAATTCAAGGCAGTGATGCAGACACAGACTCACTCCAACCAATCTCGGGGTGAAAGAAGAATGGGAGAATAAGAATTGCTTCAGGAGTCAGAGCATCCACTCATTTCTGTGGCCAATTGTGGCACTTGCTAGAGTATTAGGTTGAGAAACAGATGTGACTCTGCTTCATGAGACTAGCTAATTGGACAGACTAATGAGCTGAGGCAGAGCAGACATCACCACTCAGTTCTTACCAGCAGTGGGGTACAACTCTCCTGCTTGGGAGAATGAAAATTGCAGGTGGATTTAAAGCTTCTCAATTGTTCAGTCACACAGTCAATTTAAAGCCCTGAACTGCGTGTGTAAAAATAAAGCACAACTTTAATATTAACCAAACCAGAATACATCTGCCAGAGTTTGGTGGCATAATAATTGCAGAGGGGCAATGTAAAAAGGAAGAACCAAGTCACAGAGTATCTTCAAAGTTAGTCATAAAAAGACTGACTGTTCTCATACATTTTTCTTATTGTTTCTACCAAGGACCCAGCATTGTTTCATTAGAGAAATGTTAGTCATTTCAGACACTACTTCACAGGTGTTGGACATGGTGTTTTCTCTACTCTCACCACATAACCCTTTTGACTGCAGTCAAATCAATGGACACTCAGCTAGAAACCACGGAGAGAGATGAAAATGGTAAACCTCCAAAGTTTGCTTTGGAGGAAGACAGATATTAATGTGCAACAGAGGAGACAATAGTGTACAACCAAGTCAACTTTTCATAAATAAGACATCAAGCCTGGAATCTATTTAATAATTTGTTCTACTTCATTCTCTTGCTAGCGCATTCCCCAAATTCTCAGCCACATTTCCTAGTATCAATCAGATTTGGTGCATGCTGGAATAGGGCAGAGGGGTCTAGCTAGATAAATTAATACCAAAAACTGACCAGAAATATTGTGGCAGGCAGAGGGAGAAGTCTTCCGCCCTTGCGGGTCTTGCGCTCTCCCCAGCCTGGCCGGTGGTGCAGCTGGGGGAAGGTTTAGGGAGGGGATGGGGCCCACTCTGTCCCTGTGTACTGGTACCTTCCCCGGGTGTAGTCCGTGGTCCACTCCCTGCTTCCCCAGCTGGGTGCTCTGCTTCCGGCGCTGGGGCGGCAACGGTGGGGCCTCGAGCGTTTGTAGATTGCCGGCTGCTGGCTGCAGGCTGCCGGCTGCCAGCTCCAAACTGCCAACTCCCAGCCGCAGGCTTTTAAACTGCAAAACTCTAAACTCTAAACTACCAACTATCCACTCCAATCTCCCTCATCCACTCCTCCTCACTCCAAACTCCACAACCGCCTGCCTGCACTGGAGGCTTTTAAGTGCTGGGGCAGTCTCCTTGATTGGCCCCAGGTGGCCTAATTGGCTAAGCAGCCCCAGCTGGATCACCCAGGGAGTAAGGCTTTGCTGAGCCTGGGGCTAATATACATGCCCTCCAGCACCCTTGCATAGCCATCTGGCCTTGCCCTGTCACAATATATATAAAGGTAGTTCAATTCTGTTGTATACTCTTTACCAGCTAAAGAAGCATTGTTGCATTAACATCAAATGACTATCTGAAAAGGACTTTTTAAAATCAGCTGGAGCTTGTGTTAAGGAAACAATCATTTCAGTTACTATGAGACCACCACTAAACACCACTAATCCAAAAATACTGTTCTTTACCTAGCCCATATACCCACCACTGCTTTAATGAGAAAATTGCTTATATTATTATGATTTTGTCCTTCTTGGCTTTATGGTGTGCCACAACAAAGCTCAAAGGAAAAAAAAAAAAACTTGATAATTTCAGATGTAACATTCCAAGAATTATCTTTAATCTTTTTTGGAAAACAGAACTTCAGACCTGAAAAAACACAGTTACTTACCAGTAACTGTTGTTCTTCGAGATGTGTTGCTCATATCCATTCCACTTAGGTGTGTGTGCGCCCTCGTGCACGGCCCTTGGCGAACTTTTTCCCTAGCAGCCCCTGTAGTGGCCCGTCTCAGCGCCCCCTAGAGTGCCACCCTCATGCGGCAGTACATAAGGCGCTGCCGGCCCCTCCCCTCCTCAGTCCCTTCTTTCTGCCGACTCCAACAGCGGGGACGGAGGGTGGGTGTGGAATGGATATGAGCAACACATCTCGAAGAACAACAGTTACTGGTAAGTAACTATGTTTTCTCCTTCGAGTGATTGCTCATATGCATTCCACTTAGGTGATTAACGAGCCATACCTGGAGGTGGATAGGAGTCAACGGCGAGTTGCCCTCAGCACGGCCCTGCTGACTCACGCGTCCTCCCTCGACTGCTGGACGACAGCGTAGTGCGCAGCAAAGGTGTGCACCAAAGACCAGGTGGCAGCCCTGCAGATGTCATCCAGGGGGACCCTTTCCAGGAAGGCCGCCTACGCGGCCTGGGCCCTCGTCGAGTGCGCCGTCACCACTCCGGGAAGCTGGACGCCTGCGTGCTCGTAGCAGAGCTGGATGCAGGCGGTGATCCACTTGGCGATAAACTGGGCGGAGACCGGGGAACCCCTCATCCTCTCCGCCACCACGACAAAAAACTGCGTGGTCTTCCGGAACAGCCTCGTCCTGTCTAGGTAGAATGCCAGCGCCCTCCTCACGTCGAGGGTGTGCAGTCTCCTCTCGTCCTCGGACCTATGCGGTTTAGGAAAAAACACAGGAAGGAAAATATCTTGGTTACAATGGAACCGGGAGACTACCTTAGGCAGGAACGCTGGGTGAGGCCTCAGCTGTACCTTATCCCGGAAGAACACGGTATAGGGGGGCTCCGAGGTCCAAGCTCTTAGCTTAGAGACCCTCCTAGCCGAGGTAATGGCCACGAGGAAGGCCACCTTCCAGGAAAGGATCAGCAAGGGACAGGTGGCAAAGGGTTCGAAGGGGGGCCCCGTCAGTCTATCGAGGACCAGGTTCAGATCCCACGGAAGCACTGGGTCCCGGACCTGCGGGTAGAGCCTCTCGACCCCCCTGAGGAACCTCACCAACATGGGGTGGGAGAACAGGGAACGCCCCCACATCGACTGATGGAAAGCCGAGATGGCCACTAGGTGCACCCTAAGGGAGGCTAGCGCTAGCCCCTGCAGCCTAAGCTGCAGCAGGTAATCGAGGACCACCTGCATGGGGGACGTACCGGGGGTTACGCCCCGCAACTCCGCCCAGCAGGTGAATCTCCTCCACTTGGCCCTGTAGGCGATCTGTGTGGAGAGCCTCCTGCTTCCCAGCAGCACACGTCAGACCTGCTCCGAGCAGGTTCTCTCCTCCTCTGTCAGCCAGAGAGTCTCCAGGCCGTCAGGTGCAGGGAGTCCAGGCTGGGATGCAGAAGGCCACCATGGTCCTGGGAGAGCAGGTCCGGTCTCCTCGGGAGCTCGATCGGCGGGGCGACTGACAGGTCCTGCAGCATGCTGAACCAGTACTGCCTCGGCCACGCTGGGGCGATCAGTATCACGTCCGCTCTGTCCCTCTTGATCTTCAAGAGGACCCTGGGCAGGAGCGGGAAGGGGGGTATGCGTACATGAGGGTCCCCGTCCATTCGATGAGGAACGCGTCGGAGAGGGAGCCCGGCTCTCGACCCTGGAGCGAGCAAAACCTCGGGCACTTCCTGTTCCAGGACGATGCGAACAGGTCCAGTCGGAGAACACCCCACTCGCGGAAAATCCTGGCCGCTACCTCCGGATGCAACGACCAGTCGTGTTGGGGTAGAAACGACCTAATGAGGCGGTCCGCCTCGTCGTTCCTGACCCCTGGGAGGTGAGAGGTGGTTAAACAGAAATCGTACCTCACCGCCAATTCCCAAAGACGAAGCGCCTCCTGGCACAGAGTCGAGGAGCGTGCTCCCCCCTGCTTGTTGATGTAAAACATCGCTGCGGTATTGTCCGTCAGCACCTGTACCATTTTTCCCAATAAAAAGTGGCGAAACACTTTGCAAGCCAGTCTGCCTGCCCTCAGTTCCTTGACAATGATGTGGAGGGCAGTCTCTCCCTGGGACTCAGACTCATAGGTCAGAAGGGACCAATATGATCATCTAGTC
>ML675742.1:3667173-3687702 GCA_007922155.1 Mesoclemmys tuberculata
GGACTCCGCTAGTAACCTCCTTCCAGCCTGACAGTTCACCTTTCAGACCACCAGTGATGTGAGCTCCCCACCCCAGGTCCGATGCGTCTGTGATCAGAGTGACCGAGGGGGTGAGGGCTCTGAAGGGGACCCCTTCCAACACTGTCCCGGGGTCCAGCCACCAGTTCAGTGACTCCAACACCGCGCGGGGCACCGTAACCACCCTGTCCAGAGTGTGCCTCCTGGGCACATATACTTTGGCCAACCAACCGTGGAGGAGCCTGAGCCTGAGGCGGGCCAACCTCACTACATAGGTGCATGAGGCCATGTGGCCTAACAGCCGCAGG
The DNA here is from genome assembly GCA_007922155.1 of Mesoclemmys tuberculata. Classification (NCBI taxonomy): domain Eukaryota; kingdom Metazoa; phylum Chordata; order Testudines; family Chelidae; genus Mesoclemmys; species Mesoclemmys tuberculata. Next base: position 3,667,500 of record ML675742.1, read on the forward strand.
CACTGCCTGGCTGTCGACGTGGGGCACCTCTGAAGCTGCGATATGATTGCTGCCATGGCCTCAAACCTCGAGCATGGGAGGGAGGCTCTGGCCTGCACCGAGTTTAGGGATGCCCCTATGAACTCTATGCGCTGTACTGGCGACAGCGTCGATTTCTGCTCATTGATGAGCAGCCCCAGAGCATGGCAAGTGGCCTGGATGAAGGAGACCACCTCGCGCACCTGCGACTTGGTCTTGCCCCTTATCAACCAGTCGTCCGGGTAAGGAAATATCTGGACCCCCCTGCGCCTCAGGAAGGCCGCCACCACCGCCATACATTTGGTGAACACTCTGGGGGAGGAAGACAGGCCAAAGGGGAAGGCCGTAAATTGGTAGTGGCCACCAGCTACCATAAACCTTAGGTACCACCTGTGGGCGGGAACGATGGAGACGTGAAAGTACGCATCCTTCAGGTCGAGGGCGTCAAACCAATCCCCTGGGTTCAATACGGGAATGATGGACGCTAGGGACACCATGCGAAACTTTAGCTTCCTTATGAACCTGTTTAACCTGCGCAGGTCCAGTATAGAACGGAGGACTCCCTTGGCTTTGGGAACGAGGAAGTACCTCGAATAGAACCCCTTCCCCACCTCGAGTGGTGGAACCGCTTCTATGGCTCCCTTGAGGAGGAGGGAGCGAACCTCCTGAAGGAGTAATTGCTCGTGAGAAGGGTCCCTGAAGGCGGGGGGGTAGCCACCAGCTGGAGGGCGTAACCCCAGCGCAAGGTTCTGAGGACCCAGCGGTCCGATGTGATAACCCACCACAGGCCAAGGTAGGGCCTTAGCCTGTCCTGAAAAGGCGGGGGGGAACCCAGGGAACGGACGACGGTGCCACCCTCGGGCGCACCGTCAAAAGGTACGCTTCCCTTTGGAGCCCTGGGAGGGTCCTCTTTGGGAAGAATTGGACGACGCTGTGTGGTCACGCCGTCCAGAGCCCGTTCCTGTCCCTACCACTCGTGGGGGGGAAAGGCCTAGGCGGTGGCCTAGGTTGCTGCCACTGCCACTGTGGCAGCTGCTGCGGCTGCTGGCGGGCTTGTAACCGGGCTGCCTGAGGGGTGCCCAAGGAACGCAGCGTTGCCCTTGAGTCCTTCAGGGCGTGCAGCTTCTCATCCGTCCTCTCGGAGAAGAGGGCAGCTCCATCGAAGGGCAAGTCCTGGATGGAGTGCTGCACTTCCTGGGACAGGTCCGTGGATTGCAGCCACGCTGCACGCCGCATGGCGACGGCGGAGGCCATCACCCTACTGGCTGTGTCCACAGCGTCAGAGGCAGTCTGGAGGGCTGCACTGGCCACAGGACCGTGGCGAAGTCCGCAGCCTGGTCCTGCCCGGGAGAGCCTGGTGGTTGGCCACCCTGAATTGGAGTGCCCCCGTGGAGTAGACCTTCCTGCCATAAAGGTCTAGTCTCCTACCCTCCTTGTTCTTAGGGGAGGCGCTCTGAGCCCCCTGCCTGTCCTTCTGGTTGGTAGCGTCCACAACCAGAGTACCTGGGGCACGGTGCGTATACACAAGTACTCGTGCCCCTCGGCTGGCACGTAGTACTTCTCGGTGCCCTTAGATGTGGGGGCGACCGAGGAAGGGGTCTGCCAAACGGCCTTAGCCAGGCGCAAGACCCTCTCGTGGACGGGGAGGGCTACCCTGGACGGTCCTTGTGTCCCCACACGCCAGAAGAGGGGGTCCACCTCTTCCTCCAGAACCTTGACCTCCAGGCTCCTGGTGAGCCCTGAAGTCAATAAGAGGAGCCCCATGGTCCCTGACAGCCGCCTCGTCCGGCGACGATGAATAGGACAGGTGGCAGGGTCCAGTAGAGGGGCCCTCCCCAGGGTCCTCCTCCTCCGAGGAGTGGTCACCCTCCTGCACCGAAGGTGCCTGTTGGGGAGGTAACTGGGTGACCGAGGCAGGGGCCGACGTAGTTCCCTTCCCCATCTGGGCTGCCCATGGGCCCCAAAATGGCCACTGCCAGGGGGCTTGGGGCCAGCCCGGGGGCGGCACCGGTAGAAGTACCTGCTCCTGGCGCCGGGTCTGGGATCCTGAGCCAGGAGATCGGTGCCGGTGATGACGCCGGGAAGAGCCGCTCCGGGACCCGCTATCAGACGATCCCAAAGCGCATCGTTGTCTGCAGTGCCGACGGCGGGATGACGCTGACGACGAAGACCGGTACCAGGAGAGGGACGACTTGCGACGCCTCTTCCCGGAGACTGGGAAGCGGTGCCGGGCTGGAGCTGGACGTCGAGGAGCGGTGCCACGACCTTGAGTGGTGCCGCGACGCCTCGTCAGACAATGAAGAGGGAGAGGAGCCTCCAAGCTCAACTTTCCAGCGTCGAGTGGTGGGCGGCCCATCCTCCAGTGCCAGGGCCGCCCACCCTTCAGGGACACCTAGCGCGGGTTTGCCGAGAGAGGGCCGGAGGCGTGGGCAAGGCCAACAAGGCTCAAGCCGCCTCAAGTGCCTCTGGAGTGGAAGGCTCCTGTACAGGGGGTCCCCCACTCCCAGGAGTCGGGGGAGGTTCCCTGATTGGTGCTGGTGCCAGAGTCGGAGCAGGCAGCACATTGGAGAGCCGAAGCACCTCCGGGCTCGACCCCGGCCGCTCCTGCGGTGCGGGGGAGCGTTGCAAGCGCGGACAGCGCTTCTTCTTCTTCGGCACCGAGGACGGTCGGTGCCAAGACGCCTGCGGTGCCGGCGGTGCACTCTGCACCGAGGACACACTCGGTGCCGAGGGAGTCAGCGACGGCTCGGACGCCCGACTCAACACAGACTCCATGAGTATCGCCCTCAGCCTCACGTCCTCCTCTCTCTGAGTGCGAGGCTTGAAGGCCTTACAGATACTGCACCAGTCTTTACGGTGCTGTTCCCCTAAGCATCTCAAGCAGCGGTCATGGGGGTCACTGACGGAAAAAACCTTTCCGCAAACAGCACAGGGTTTAACCCCAGCGAGCCCGGCATAGCCGGGTCGCCTAGAGCCCAAAGGCTCTCCTATTCCTAACTAGATACCTTAACTAACTATAAAACTAACTAAGTTCAGAGCGAACTGCTATCTAACTACTCACATTTGCAAGGAAATAACTTGCGAGGAGCAAGAATTGTTCCCAACTGGCCGTCACGGGTGGAAAGAAGGAACTGAGGAGGGGAGGGGCTGGCAGCGCCCTATGTACCACCGCATGAGGGCGGCACTCCAGGGGGCACGGAAACCGGCCCCTACAGGGGCTGCTAGGGAAAAAGTTCTCCGAGGGCCGTGCACGAGGGCGCGCACACACCTAAGTGGAATGCATATGAGCAATCACTCGAAGGAGAATCAAATATAAAAAACTACAATCCCACAAAAAACATTGAACAATGACAAAGAATTTACACTGCATATATTTCCTTGGAAAATTGAGAATAAAACCAACTTCGGACTCTAATTCTAGTGTGGGGGAGGGAGGGCATGCAAGGGCAAAGAAAAAGGGCAAAACAATTTAGAAAAACAGATTTAAAGGATTCCAACAAAGCTTATGCATATTAAATAGTGAGCTAAAAAATAAGCATTTGCAGCTTCCAAAAAGTATGTCCTAGGAAAAGAGAAGGGATTTTTTTAAGCCATTGCCTGTGAACCATTTACACAACTATTTTTCCATTTCTTGTTTACATCTTTAGCATGAGTAGACACTTAAAAGGAGCTTCCAAGTTTTCCCTCTTGCAGGCTGACCATTACCACAACGTGACTCTATAAATTCTGAAGCTGGCATAAAAATAGAGTGAACACAGAAAAAACACACTAGTCTTATATGAACATCCAGCAAAAGTTAGGAATGCAAGGTTAGTGAAAAAACAATACAGACAAAATATATCTACGTTTAGAGATGGAGGAGACTGAGAACAAATCTTTAATGAACAAGGACCCTACGATGAAATTCGTTCATCCATGACATGGCACTTAAATCAAGAGTGTGATTTTTGAGAGGGCTGAGCATCCAGAAGTTCCCAATGATACCCTCTCCATTAGTTCAGCAATGTTGCCTTCTAGTATATTTAATTTTCTAATACTTTCTCCTAGTCTAGTTTTAGTAGCCCACTGCAGCAGGGTTTCCACCACTGTCTAATAGATCTCACTCTCTAGAAACTTTTTGTAATATGATAAATTTCACTGCTCAGCTTCATTCCATTTCTCCTTACTTATACCTACTCCTTTAGAAGAGAGTAATTTTTTTCTCCATCCTCCATGTTTACACCCTTCAAAATATTTATACATAACTTAGGAACTGGTTTAGGAAGCTGGAGAGATTGATTGAGTTAAATACAGATTGGGTAAGCCATTAAGAGGGGAAATAGTTATCTGTTCCCTTTCTATAAATTCCCTCTTCTTCGTCATTTAGTCAATATCTTTCTGAACTAAACACAATGCGCTAGGTATGGTCCCTACCATAGCTAGACAGGGATTTTCACATTTTTGCCTTGATGTGTCCCCCAATCAAATTATAAATCTAAGTAGCTGTTTGTTTGGGTTTTTTTAAATGCCAGCTAGTTACAGGACTGTAAGGTACTGAGCATTCTGGTCTCATTCCAGCATTTAAGAACATTCTTAACTTTAAGCAAGCAAATAGTCCCACAAAATTAATTGATGAATGTGTGCGCTCAAAATTAAGGGTATGCTTAAATAGTTTGCTGGATTAGGGTCAGAGCGCCTTACATATTGCAGGACTGAGCCCATAATGAACCAGATTTTTCTACCAGCATACAATGTTGGTTTGAGTTTGAACTAGACTATTTCTATAACGGGTATTCAGAATAATCACTAATATTTTTGGTATCTTCAGGAATAAAATGTCTTTGTAATGTAGGGAAAAGGCTTATACTGGCAAACTACACAAAAATCCCTCTCAGACAGCAACATTTAAAAACCACAAGACTCTTACAAAACACAGAAACAGAAGGGGGAAGGGAAGGGAAAGAGACAGAAGCAGGGGATAGGGTGAGAAAAGGGAAATAAAAACCACAACATCCTCACACAGTCACTTCTTTAGTCCAAGCCTTAGGCATGGTCTACAGTAGAGAGCTTTGTCGACCAAAATCAACTTTTGTCAACAAAACACTGCTAGTATACACACTACAATCATACATACACCCACCGATGCAACTGCTGTTTTTTCAACCAAAAACAACGATCTCGACAAGAGGTGTAGAGCTTTTCTCGACAAATGTTTATCGACAAAGCGTCTCTGTAGACACCATGGTTGGTTATGTTGCAGGAAATGAGTGGGAAGTGTCCCACAATGCCCATCCTGACCACTATGGCCATCAGTTTGAACTCCACTGCTCTTCAGCCATTCCCTCTTTAAAGTCCCAGCAGTTTCTGAAATTCCACTTCCTGCTTGGTCATCCTGGAGAGCTCACATCGCATTTTCCCAGCTTACCATGGCGGCTCCATGCACAAAACACTCTCCTACTTGGAGCATATGAAAGCTGCTAGTCCTGATCAGCATTTGGGGAGAGTCGGCCATGCAGTCCCAGCTCCGCTCTAGCCACAGAAGCTATGATACCTACAGCCAGATTTCTCGAGCCATGGTGGAGAAGGGCTATGAACAGGATATGCTGCAGCGCTGAGTGAAAAATCAAGAAGCTGTAGAAGAGCTATCAGAAGGCCAGAGAAGCAAACCATCACTCCGGTGCAGAGCCAAAGACCTGCTGCTTCCATAAGGAGCTGGAAGCCATCCTCAGCAGCGACTCCACCTCCATCCCCAAGACACTCATGGATGCCTGCACAGCCCCAGAGCCAGCAGACATCAGAATCAACCCCGACGAAGAAGCTGTTGTCAAAGTTGTTGTTGTCAAAATGAACCAGGGACCTAGTTCATTTGGTGAGGCAGGGAGCCAGGAGCTCTTCTTGACCCCAGCCAGTCAAAGCCCTTAAGTTCTGGTGTGCCGGATGCAGCAGAGGGGTGCTCAGGTAGGTGGTTTCTTTTAATTGGATGCTGCTTGTGTACCTGAGGTAAAACTGTCCTTTAGTTTTTTTGCATTATAGAGGTGGTTGAAGCGATAGAAGTGCACAACAGTAGATGCATTTGCATGTGCTTCCCATCCCCCCTTCAGTTATGGAGTGCAGTGGAGAAGCATGCTAACGCATGCGCAGATTTTGCGGGAATCCTCCAGGGAGGTCTCAAGAAAACTTTCCTGGCAGTACTCCCAAACATGCTGCTGAAGGTTCGTTAACAGAGCAGCTTTGTTCCTTCCACCATTGAAGGAAATTTTGCCCGCCAATCGACAATCACTTGTGCAGGGGTCAAAGCAGCACACAGGCAAGCAGCATAGGGACCTGGTTTGAAGCTGCTTGCATGCAGGAAATACACCCTAGCATCCCTGCTTACTCTGAGGAGTGAGATATCTGCTTCTATGGCCTCCGCCTGTGGAGAATGGTGACAATTTGAAATTTTGTCCCTCTTGACCTGCGTCAAGACGCCAAACGACCTTCCACCCATAACCTCTTCCCCAGGTTTATGGCCCCCTCCAAGGCCCTGGGAAAAACTCACCATACCCTGCTTCACCGTGGAGCTGTGTGTTTGCCAAGGGACAGTGAGAGACAGGTATATTTAACGGTAATGCATTAATGCTGTTATTGCACTCACATTAATGCTCTTGTTCAATGTGCTTCTACAGATGTGGCCTTGGCAGTAAGAAATCCAACACCCGTCAAATGGTTGTGGCTTATAAGAAAAAGACCTCAGAGGAGCAAAGAGGGGGGTGTTCCAAGAACTCCTCCATTCCTCTGAGGTGGACAAGAAAGAAAATAGGGCATAGACACACATAGATCACCAGGACAGAGAGGAAAACCAGGAGCAAGTGGTGGCAGGCCATAAGCGCATGATAAAAACTATGGAGAAGCAAATGGATCATCGATGCTCAGCCCTCTTCCCCTTGCAGCCAATACAGAACTGCTATCCGTGCCTCCACAGACTCCACCCACACATGCCTACCGAAGGCCCAGCCCATCTCGATACCCCCTTCATGCCTTCATCAGCATTCTTTATCTGTCTCTTGCACACGCTGGTTGCACCTCTCATTGATACACAGTGGAAGCTGGATAGCAGTCAATATGGAACAGTGCTGTTTACAAAGACACCTTACTGGGGTTCTTGAATGGCCCCCCATTGTGCCCCTCTAACAGCCCTGCCCTCAGGCTGCTCATAGTTACTTGCAAGGTGATCCACCTCTGTGCTCCAGTTAGGGGCAAACTTTTCACCCTTAGCATCAAACAAATGATGGAGCACACAGCAGGCGGCTATAACCACAGGAATATTGTTCTCGTTCAGGTCTAGCCTGCCATAAAGACATCTCCAGTGAGCCTTCAATCTGCCAAACACACATTCAACAGGTCATTCAGTACCTGCTCAGCCTGTTTTTGAAATGCTCCTTGCTGCTATCCAGGTTGCCCATATAAGGCTGCATGAGCCATGGCAGTAAGGGATAGGCTGGGTTTCCCAGGATCACTATGGGTATTTCAACATCCCCCATGGGAATCTTTTGGCCTTGAAAGAAATTCCCTGCTTGCTACTGCAGATACGTGCATCATACGCCTTCCCTGATTAACCCACATTGATGTTAGTGAATACCCACAGGGATCCACAAGTGCCAGCAGTACCATAGACAAGTACCCCTTTCTGTTTACGTACTCCATTGCAAGATGGTCTAGGGCCAAAATTGGGATATGCGTGCCATCTCCCTGCCAAAGTTAGGGCCTCCCATCACTGTTAATTTCATGAATATTGCCTGGAGTCACAGCCCTTCGTAGCAGGAAGCAACTAATTGCCCTCTACACTTGCAAAAACAACACACCAAAGGTGGACTTCCCAACTCCAAAGTGATTAGATACTAACTGGTAGCAGACTACAGCTGCCAGCTTCCACCTGGCAATAGCCACATGCTTCTCTACTGAGGGCAGCTCTCATTCTGGTGTCCTTTTGCTGCAGGACAGGGGTGAGCACTGCCCAAAGTTTCAAGAAGGTGGCTTTGCGCATTTGAAAGTTCTGTAGCCACTGCTCATCATCCCAGACCTGCATAAAAATTCAATCCCACCATTCAGTGCTTGTCTGACACATTCAAAAACAACGGTTCTCGGTTTGCAGGTGCTCTGTGAATGCAAATAATAATGCGGTGCTGTTCGATTGCATGGTACACAACTGATCAGGCTCCTCAGACTCCACTTCCAGTTGGGTGGGTCATGATATACTGCATGATCAGCTGCGATGTGTTCAGAACAATGACAGCAACAGTGGAGAGAGCACTGCAGGATCCATCCTCTCAGACAGAGATGGAAGGCGCTCAGGAGACAGGCTGTTGAAAAAATGCCATGAAATGCAGTCGGAAACCCACGGATGGGATGGAAATCACTGCATCATGGGATGTAGAGCCCACACCCAAGATAGACTGCAATTCTCTCTGCCTACCCACAGATCCTAATGGCACAAAATGGCTAGTTGCTCAGTGGGACAGCTGCCCACAGTGCACTGCTAACACGTCGATGCTAGAGCACTAAGTGTGGACGCACTTCTGTGACAGTGAGTGCTGTGTGTACGGGTGCCAGTGCTGTAATTATATTGCTTTTTGAGCACTGCTATAACTTGCATCAAAAAAACTTTTTAGTCTAGACAAGGCCTCAGTTCAGTGTATCAGCACAGGTACAACTATACAGAATACTCCAAGCTCAGAATGTCAACATGTTAAGTTCCTTAGAAAGCATTTTAATGCTATTTATAATAGGGATGAAGGAGCTGGTCAAAGTGGTTTGGGAGATTTACAAACCCATCTGGAAAGAAAAAAGAAACAGGGAGGGGGTCCAAAGTATGCAAATATGTGCATCTGTCCCCCATTTTGGTGTTTTAGAGACACATACACGACAACCAATTCTTTCACAGCCTCTGATGAGAATTCCAGCTTTGACTATTTCAACTTTAGATTACTACCAGTTGTTTGCACAGGGCCAGGCTTCAAAAGGGGAAGACTGACAGAGGCAAAGAACTTAAATAGGAACCAGAGCTCTACAAACTCATCTTCCCACTCTATTCGAAGGACAGCTCTTTTGCCTATATAGTCCGAATCCAACTCACATTGAAGGAAATGGTGAAACTCCTGTGGACATCTATGGCACTAGGCATTAAATGACTATGAAACCTTATCAGAATTTCATGTTGCTAATGTTCCCGTCACATCAGCCTTCTGCCTGCATGTCAAGCTGCGCATGCAAAAAAGACCCAAACCATTGATACAACAAAATTTACTAGTATATTTGAACCTATATTTCTTTGTTGCCAGTCAAAAGATCAAGATCTCTTTACAAATGTTAATAATTAACTCAATGTCCAAATGAGGTGGGTTGATATCTTGTTGTAACAGGGTAAAAACATGTTTGTAAAACTGCCCTGGGACCATCTTGAAAGAAGTTACAAACCCATGTGCGTGGGACTCAGAGACAACAAGAAGAAAAAACCATGACCAAGAAGTAAACCCATGATAACAAAAATTTGAACGTGTAGCAGTCCCAGACCCAGGTATGGGAATTCTGCAGTCGCTGCAAAAATTAGCTTTGCAAGTCCACAGTAAATTTTTGAGAAGGGGACTGCTGATAAGATGGTGAAGGAAGGGTCAATCATTGGCTTAATGAGCGTATTAGCTGAAGTAAAGATATAAAGGGGTTGTCAGACCGGGGCAAGTCAGAGAGCAACGAATCAGGAGTGCATGAGAATCGCGCTGCACAGAGGGTCTGATCAACTGTCTTGCCTTTCTCCAGTTCATCGCTAAAAGTAATAGGGCAGGGTGTCACGAATGATAACCTGTGTGTGTGAATATGACAGAGGTTCCACCTGGATGAAAAAACAGCATAAAAGTAAGGAGAACCTGGCCATGGTATGTTTATTTTTTTCCTGCAGTTGAGTTCATTCATATATGTGGTAAGTAGTGAGTGTGAATGTAAAACCAGTAATAACTGTACTTTTATTCCTGAGGTAATTGTCGCTGTAATTCTTGGGGTAACTGTTTTGTGTACTTGTGTTATTGTAATCAGTTGTTTTTTAAGTTTTATTTGTGTATTAAGAATTTGTAAAAGAATAAAAAGATAACTTGTGGTAAGGTAAAACCCCCAATAAATAGTGGATTTAGATTGGATATAGAACGTCTGTGTGTGTAAATGAATGATAGATTTATGAACCATTTGACCAGGTCTTGGACTAAGACAGGTTCTAGCCGTCCTCATCCGTCCACAAGTTGGTAGGGTGAATAGCAAGGGGGGCCTTTTTGAACCTAGTGACCCAACAGGCAGGCAGAGTGTGTGGACCAAAAGGTCAATTCCTTTTTCCTCCAAACATGGAGTCCCTGCAGCTCCGTTGCTCAGTAGAGCTGTGACAGCAGGGGACTGACACCCTATGTGCTTGTCTGTACTTTCCATCCCCCTCCCACTAAATAAACATTCTGTTATCAGGTTCATTTGCCTCGGAAGTATTATGGGCTGAATTGAAGTGGTACGGGTTCCTCAATAAGTCAAACTTAAGTTCTGTAAGCGTGTGTTTGTAAGTATGTGTTTTGAGAATCAATCTGTTTAGAAAAACCCACTGTCTTAAGCAAGGAATAAAAAGAACCACTACAAGCTGTAAACCTGACAAAGCCATAAATCAACTAAAGTAAGCCAGATAAGAGGCACTCTCTCTCTCGCCTTTCTAAGCCCTCCCATCCGTCTAAGGCATAGAAGATAGACGGACTAAAAAGTTTTTTTTAACTCTGTCACCACACATCTGTTTTATAGATGAGAAAACAAGTACAGACTGGCTAAGAGAAAGTTATAAACATCTGCCAAGTAGAGGTGGGAACAGAACCCGACTTTCAGACTGGTGGCTCAAGCCATCCTTCACCTACTTATAGAATGTGGAATTACAGTAGGCTAGATTGTGTAAACTGGCATTGTACACAAACTGAACTAAGGCTTCGACTAGAGAAGTGACTGTACAAGGATGTTGTGTTTCATGCTTCCCTTCTCTCACCCTATCCCCTACTTCTTTCACATTTTATTTCTGTGTGTTCTGGACACTGTTTGTTTTTAAGACACCATAATTATAGCTCAGTTTAAATGTATACCCCAAATTAAACATAAAGGACTAAAAAAGTGCCAGCATGGTTAACCAAAGCAATAGAAGTAGTTAGAAGCAAAAAGGCATCCTTTAAGAAGTGGAAATTTCTATTTTCCGTTTGAGGAAAATAGAAAGAGGCATAATCTCTGGAAAGGGGTATAAGCTCTGGAAGTGAAGTATAAAAATAAAATTAAGAAGGCCAAAAATGAATATGAAGAACTGGCTAAAAACTCAACAAACAAAAAAAAAGTATATCAGAAGCTGAACAACCAGTGAGCCCACTGGACAATCAAGGTGCTAAAAGAGCACTCAAGAAAGATAAGGCCACTGCAGAAAAACTAAATGAATTATTTGCATCAGTGTTCACGGCCGAGGATATGAGGGAGATTCCCAAACCTGTCCAATTCTTTTCAGGTGACAAATCTGAGGAATGACAGTTAGAGACTGAGGTGTCAGAGGTGTCTTTGTAACAAAGTGATAAATTAAACAGTAATAAGTCACCAGAACCAGATGGTATACACCCAAAAGTTCTCAAGGAACTCAAATGTGAAATTGCAGAACTACTAACTGTGGTATGTACCCTACCCTTCAAATCAGCATCTGTACCAGATGACTGGAGGATAGCTAATGTGATGCCAATTTTTTTAAAAAGGCTCCAGAGGCAATCCCAGCAATTACAAGCCGGTAAGCGGAACTTCAGTATCAGGAACATTGGTTGAAACTATAGTAAAGAACCTAATCAGACACAGATGAAAACGATTTGTTGGGAAAGAGTCAACATGGCTTTTGTAATGGGAAATCATGTGTCATCAATCTCCTAACAATCGTGGCCCAGCCCTGCCTTCCAACACAGTCTGCAATGCCTGTCAGTGAGTCTGCAGCTCAAGGATTGGACTCCTCAGGTCACCAAAGGACCCGTATAAAATAAAACCCATGAATGAGATCATCCTCGACCTCCGAGGGATCACCTCCACCAACGAAGATAGGAAACAAAGGGTATGAATAAATGGTCAGTTTTCAGGTAAATAGTAGTGTCCCCCAGGGGTCTATACTAGAACCAGTGCTGTTCAACATATTCATAAATGATCTGGAAAAAGGCAAAATTTCTTGATGATACAAAACTACTCAAGATAGTTAAGTTCAAAGTAGACTGTGAAGCGTTACAGAGGGATCTCCCAAAACTCGGTGATTGGGCAATGAAGTGGCAGATTAAATTCAATGTTGATTAATGCAAAGTAACATACATTGCAAAACAATCCCAACTATACATACAAAGTGATGGGGTCTAAATTAGCTGTACCACTCAAGAAAGAGGTCTTGGAGTCATTAGGGATAGTTCTCTGAAAACATCCACTCCATATGTAATGGCAGTCAAAAAAGCTAACAACGTTGGGAATCATTAGGAAAGGGTTAGATAGTAAGACAGAAAAATATATTGCCTCTATATAAATCCATGGTACTCTCACATCTTGAACACTGCATGCAGATCTGGTCACCCCATCTCAAAAAAAAGATTGGAATTGGAAAAGGTACAGAAAAGAACAAAGATTATGAGGACAGATTAATAAAACCAACTTTCACCTTGAAAAAGAGCTGGCTAAGGGGGGATATGATAGAGGCCTATAAAAATCAAGACTGGCAAGGAAAAAGTAAATAAGGAAGTGTTATTTACTTCACTTCCTCTCATAACATAAGACCTAGGGAGTCACCAAATGAAATAGTAGGCAACAGGTTTCAAACGAACAAAAGGAAGTATTTCTTCACACAACGCAGAGTCAACATATGGAACTCTCTGCCAGAGGATGTTGTGAAGACCAAGACTATAACAGGGTTCAAAAAAGAATTAGGTAATTTCATGGAGGATAGGTCCCTCAATGGTTATTAACCAGGATGAGCAGGGATACAAGAGCATGCTCTGAAGGGTCCCTGGCCTCTAGCCCTCTAGCCTTACCAGAAGCTGGGAATGGGCAACAGAGGATGGATTACTTGCTTAGCTATTCTGTTAATTCCCTCTGAAGTACCTGACATTGGTGACTGTCAGAAGACAGGATACTAGGCTAGATGGACCATTGGTCTGACCCAATATGGCCGCTCTTATGTTCTTAGCTACGCTGACTGTAACAGGGCTACAGCAATTTACACCAGCTGAAGATCTGTCCAAGAATGCATAACTGGTTACTTTTTTGTGAAAATGTATCTTTTGTAGTTTTCAAACAATGAATTCTGGTCACATCTCACTATTAAACTTTATATTTATACTACCATAGACTGTTTGAATACAAATTTGGTCTATAGTTACTTCCAATCAATGGTTTATATGCAATTTGTTAAATACTAATGCTTTTCGTGGCTATGAATAACGACCAAACCTTTAATTAAACACAACTCTTATTTCATCATTGACTGTTTAGCCAAGTAATTTTCAGTCTGCCAGCAAGATGACAAGTGCTGGCTTGAATCCTGTGTATGCAAATAATTTTTCTCATCCATATAATTGTAATCCCTTGTATGGCTTAGGGGCCAATGGAAATTCCTGTTCAGAACCTACAAAGATGAGTTTCCAGTAGGTACAAAGAACTACTTCTAGAATAGCAACCTAGACCTAGGACAGCAACAATAACTGAGGCTTATTTTAAAAAAGACTTGCTCAGTTTTCAATTTTCAAATGTTGTAAATGGTCTCAGACAGTCACAATAAGATGGCCAATTGCTTAATCAAGTGCATATGAGGAAAACACAGCAAATTATACTTTCTGCAGCTATGAGACTTCTGTGAGGGATCTCAATTAAGAGAAGTATGGAAGCCAACTAAAGCTGTCTGAAATTACAAAAGGAGTCAGAAGTATGATAGCTAGATGACATCTTTTATTCCAACTGTACTCCCTCCCACTCTGCCCCCCCAAAAAAAACCACTCCATGGATTAAAGTAACAGAGAGTGAGAAAAAGAAAGAGAAATTTCTTATGCTGTTGTATTTTAAGAGGCAACCCGTTTTAATGAACTAATAAAATAAAAATAAAGCAGGAAAATTGTGCCTGGCCAATGCACTGCAAGAAAGTGAGACAGCTCCTTTAAGTTCAGTGCCATTTTTAACAATAACATGCAAGAGCTGAGATAATGCTCTTCATTTAAGGTACATCTGAAAAGTAATTTCATTCTTACACAGTTTTATTTGCATGAACTAGCATTGATTTAACTGCTTTCAGCTATACAGTCTTGCATCTTTACTGTTCCTTGCTTGCAGTGAAAAAACAATGCTTTCTTCCCCTCTTCCCCAACATACAAGAGGTATTTTATGCTGAAGCACAGAAATTAAGATGTAAAAGTAAAAAGTGTCAAGAAACCCCTGGGAAATGAAAATGTAAAGTAGGTGTTAAACAAGGGGGGAAGGGGAGAGTCAGAACGCCGTTGACAGTTTTTAACATGGGAAAGGAAGAAAAAGGTTTTTTAACTAAAGATTATTGAGGTGGATACAACAGCAGATGTTATAAAAAACATCAGCTTCTCCCAAAAGAAAACCAAAATAGGTCTATCCTTCTCTGTTCCATTTTCTACAGCACAGATCAAAAGCGTGGTTTAGATGTTTGGTCAATTTTGAACAGTTACCTCCCATAACCTGTTAGTTGGAGGTTTTGGGGGTTTTTTTCCTTTTAAATCTTCTCTAGATTTTAAATTAAATTAAATAATTCCCTAGTCATCCCTCCTCTCCCTCTCTCCCCCCCCCCAAAAAAACACAAAAGAAATAAAGGCAGGAATGGTCATTTTATTGTGACACTAGAAATGACTGAACTCCTCTCACACTCTGCAGCTAAGGCCAGCTTATTTTGATTGAGAGGAGAAAGAGCAAGAACTGAATTAACTATACCAGCAAAAAATGCATATACCAGAGAAGTGCTACCCTGGCCTTAACAAATCCTACTCTTAAGGGTTGCCTGATTTATTCACAGATGGCAGGAATACTTGGCTCCCTCCTATCAGACACTCTCTTAGTCATCCTGACATGTGCAACCTCCAAGCTTGAAAACTAATACTCTGTACCCAGGAAGGAAATGCTGACCTTTAATAAATAAATAAATACATAAATAAAACCCCTGCAACTGCTCCAAAGCAAAGCAGCCCATCCCCACAGTCATGGAAACCATGGCACCTCAGTGCTCACTCTCTTAATTGCTTCCTTATTGAACACCAGTCCAGACTGACATTTCTACCCTCTCCAAAACCCTACAGGAAATCTCAGCCTAGATTACCTGAAAAAGCCACTATGTATACACAATGTAATCATGAGCTCCTATAACCGCTATTTTTCACTGGAAAATTATAAAACTGAAATGTGAGATCTGTATGTGCAAACGACAGCTTTCTTGGGGTGTCTTCACTGCAGAGTTAACACAGGCTCTCTCCCAGGTGTTGCCCCTAGCCTCCACCCTCCTGTGAATCCATGAAAACATCTCCAAATTTCATGGCTTTTTCAATCCAGGATAGCCTGTCCTGGCTGGGGGTCTGGCTGACAGCCCAGTTTCCACTTTCATTCAGGTTGATTACCCATCCACTTTGGAGTGAGGACACAGCTAAATAACTTGAGTGCTGATAGTCCTCCAGTGCCATCCTATAATGCCTCCCCCCATCTCACCCACTCCCAGTGTGCCCAGAAAACAGACAAGCCTGCAATTCACAGGGAAAGAATCCAGGTGGCTAAGCTTGCTGCTGCACAAAGACTCCATGGAATGTACTCCCAGTGACACACAGGTGACTGCAGCACCAGTTACGGACACAGCAGCTCAGGGAGAGCTTTGCAGTACTGTGCAGTCACACCTGGGCTGGCTCACCTGGGCGCTGCTAACTCTGAAGTGAAGACATACCCTCCCCTCAGTAAATGGTCCATGAAACAGCAATTCGTTCCTAGAAGAAATAGTGATGTATGAACAAAATGCAAAACTCTAATTTGACCAAGTTTTCTAACAATAATCCCATCCAGCCCGCAAAAAAGAGAGATAAGAGAAGAGATAGGGGCAAGCTGGGGGAAGAAGTGCATGCTTCCTAAGTTTTTAAAGGTAACCCATCACCATGCTGTTGATGTAAGAACCTGGGTTAGATACATGTGTACATTCTGGCGGTCCTTAATAATGACGGTGGGAAAGAGGTAAACAAGGGATTCTAAATGGAACTGAACACTGGTAGAAAAAGAATAGTGGTGAATGGGGAAATGTTTACCAAAAAGAGGACAAAAACTTTTGAAAGTTAACATTTGATTCTCAAGCATCTAGTACGATACTATACAGAGTAAGAACAAAAAATACCACCAAATGTATTAAAAAACCTAGTTGATATAGTTCTTTAAAAATTAAATTTTCAAATTTAAAACAGGTTACAGTCACATAATTTATGACAGATTTACAAACTGTCTGAATGGTGGAGAACCATTGCTTTGTTTCAAGGTTGCAATATTTTCTTTAAAAAAGTTTTTTTCTATATCTGTCACAGTTTAGTACAATAAATTTCCCAGTTGATCTATCAATTCTGGAGCCTATTTGGACCAATATTTCATTCTATATTACTATTTTAAGTCATAACACTATTACCAGATTCACCCACAACCATTGTTTAAAATTATCTGTGAGCGCTGTTCTAAGTTTGGTACTATATGACACAAAGTCAAAGACAGAAGAGGATCAGGCTCACTAAGCGTAAATCCATGTAGCTCCAATGACTTCATTTACGCACGGACTGCTGAATGTCCCCAATAAGCCAGTCCTGAGGAGACCACCACAAACTCACCCCTTGCTATCCTCTCCTCTTCTTTCTCTTCAGTGAGATACTCTTAATACTTCATGGTTCACTGAAGATATCTCAGAATGACATATCTAAAATACTATTGCAACCCCCGGTATCAGTTCCAGGGGGGTACCCATGTTAGTCTGTATACAGCAAAAGCAAATGAGAGTCCTGTAGCACTTTAAAGACTAACAAATTTAATTTCTGCAGAATTACAGAAATTCCGTTTTCACACTATCAGTAACATTTTCAAATGCATTAAACCACCATGTCTATAGCAAATAAAAAAATAAATACATTTTCTGGTGGATCATGAGAGGGACAAGGACTCAAACACAAAACATCAAAACTCTTTCTGTACTGAATGCCACCCAGAGTTGTTTGTTGGGATATTTAGCACACAAATCAGGTTAAGTTTTGCTTTGCAGTTCACTTTTAAGTCCCAATACAGTTTCTGCATCAGGTGCGGGTGCAACATGCAAAAAAGCCTGGTTTCAATTTCAACACCTGTTCTCTCTCTCTCACAGTGGCAGGAGAGTTAAAATAACCCTACTGGCTGATTTAGAATCAAAACTATTTTGACTCAAAATCCAGTCCTCTTGGGATGGAAGCATATGGTACAGATCACAGAAGAGAAAGCTAAGAGGGGGAAAAGCAGTTGAGAATATTTCAAGGCTCTTAAATTGGAAAACCACCATGGAAGACTCAGATCGACGGTCTGCCCTTGTTTTTCTGCTTAGGCCTGGTCTACACTAGCACTTATGCTAGCAAAACTTTTGTCGGTGGGGGAGAGAGAGAGAAAAGAGGAACCCTCTCTGAGCAGCGTAAGTTCTGCCTACTTAAGCAGTTGTGTGGATGCTGACCTGCTTTTTACAAGTTTGCTGCATTTTGACTCCCCTTATACGTGCTGGAAAGGAACATTTACACCACACCAACCAGAAGCACAATTAAATTTTACATTGTATTATTCTATTGTATTTTTGTTAATTTACTAAAAATAATTTATTAAATCTTTTCAGAAGAGCACTGAATTTTAAAAGATGGAGGATGTGATTATGGCTTAGAAACAACTCTTACAAGAATCACTACTACAACCCAGAGAGAGCGAGAGCATGCGAGAGCCAATGTTTTTACATAGACCTTCCAGGCATCAACCTGAGGAGGGAAGGAAAGAAACACACATGGTGGATAGTTTATCTGATTTCTAAAAGGACAGCTAAGAAAATTTTCACTGATAGGAGGGAGGAGGAAAGAACTTACACTTCAAATTACATCTGAGAGTTGGAAGAGCACTTGTGTGATGACATGAAAATGAGCACACAAGCATTCCATATAGCTTTACCCATACATTTTATTTCATACCTGTGCCTCTTGGATGTCTAGAAACAAATGTTTGTTTATGCTTTTGGAAGCATGGCATCTTTTATGCTTTGCAAGGTGCAACTGTGTGCAAAGTATTCCCTACTTTTGGCCTCTATACTACTTTGTGTGATGTTGTGGAGGAGCTGGGGGATGTGGTGGGGGTTGAGGGAAGGTGTTTCGTTAATGTAAATGTCATTCCTGCTTCCATCTCAAGGCATGCCTTACCAGATACAATACTTCTGAAAGACTTCCAGGTAATATGGAAGATGTAATACAATATCCTTTAAAGTGAAAGAAGTTCCAGCCATACTAAAAGGATACTCTAAGTATATCGTAAAATACACTAATTTTGAGATATATATATTTTTTTTTTTTTTTTGTGGCAAATGGCTGGCTTCTCCCTAGTGGGTCTCGCACTTTTGCCTCTTGTAGTGGGCCAGGGCGTCGCTGGTTACCCCATCTTCCCAGTGACGGACCTGGGCCCGCCCACTCCTCCGGGTCCCAGCCCAGGGTCCTCTGAGTAGCAGCTATGTGCTGCTGGCACCTTACTTGCAGCTGCAGGCTTTTCCCCTGGGCCACTCTCCCCACTCTGTCTTTCTGGCTTCTTGAGCCCAGTACCTTCCTCAGGACTCCACCTCTCTCCTACACACCGCTGTACTCCGTTCTGTTCTCCTTCACTTCTCCACACACCACCGTACTCCGTTCCGTTCTCCTCCACACTGTTCACACTCCTCTGCTCACCACACACCTACTCCTTCCACTCCACACTGTCTCTCAGGAGTAGAGGGTTTTTATAGGCACCTGGGTGGGGCCTTAATTGGTGTCAGCTGACTAATTACCCCATACTGACTCTGGCTAGTCTATAGGGAATAAAGCCTGGAGCATTCTAGCACTTACATAGTGCCCTTCCAGAACTTTCCCTCTCTTCTTGCTGCTGCTCCTCTTGCTGCTCCTGGCTCTTGGGGGCCCTGCTAGCTGCCCCCCCTCTCCCAGGGGGGAGGGGGTGAGTGAGTGGCCACACCACTGAAACTGACACCACCCCTGCTGCTTCCAGGGTCCTGCTGCTGTGAGCACCCCTTCCCCCCTTCCCTGATGCCATTTGCTTCTTCTCTTGCCCCCACTTAGGGGGAACCCCTGCCCTTCCCCTTTTCTTCCCCTATTGCTGCCCCTGCTAGCTTGCTCACCCCCTGCCCCTGTTGCTGCCCCCCCCTGCAGTTTGTCCCCTCATCCCTTTGGTTTGTGTGTTTGTTTGCCCAGCCCCTGCCTTGGTTTGTGCCCTGCCCCGCCCAGCCCTAGCAGTTTGCTGCTGGGCCCCCACCACTCCCCTCCCCTGCCCACTGCTGCTTCCCCACGATCTGACCCCCACATTCTGGCCCTGGCAGCTTCCATGGTGCCCCCCTAATTGATCCCCCCCCTTTTTTGTTGACTCCCCACACACTGCACCCCCCATGTTGCTTTAGCCCTGCCCCACCCCTGTGCAGCCGGAGGAGCCGCTATCATATCTTGGGCTGGTGAGTGCAGCGCCCCTACCCAGCTTGTCCCCCCGTACCCCCTTGTGCTGGTGCCCTCCTCTCCTGCTTCCAGCCTAGCAGGGAGGAATGGTCACCCCCCTCCCCTTCTTCCCCTTCCCTCCCTGCCTCCTCTCCCTCTCCACTCTCCCTCCCCCTTCCTCTCCCTCCCCCTATTCAGTTCTCCCATTGCCAAGCCCGTCCCTACGCCCTCCCAAGATGGCGGGTGTGTCTGGGGCCAGGACCCTCTACCTAGATGCTCTTGCCCCTCCCTCTCACCCTGAGGCCCTGTCCCTGCCTATAACAGCTGGTCCTGCCACCTCCCTTGAGCTGCCAGGTGTCTGTCCACGGGCACCAGAGGTGGACAACTCAGGGAGAGACACCAGGGACTCTGCCGCCACCACGGCTCCTGCCTCCCCCCCCCCCCCCCCCCCCCCCGGGGGG
>ML675742.1:3696177-3710546 GCA_007922155.1 Mesoclemmys tuberculata
GATCATATTGGTCCCTTCTGACCTATGAGTCTATGAGTCTATGTGGACAAAGCTGACTTGCTCGTGGAGAAGCTAAAGAATTTCAGTCCCACCCTTCCAGGTTTCCAAGACTGTTTCCAAGCCCTCATTATGGGGAAGGCAGAAGACCAAGGTCCAGAACCACAGAACTGGACCACCAGAACCTCACGGTGTAGGTTGGATCAAGCACCAGGGATAGCACTGATTAGTCTATCAACCTAGGTTGCAAGCAGAGTTCAAACAGTCTCAGCAAACCGGACATCCTCCAGCAAATTAATTTTTTTACAAGTTTCACCATACGAGTGTGATTGCATTTTATAATAATTTATATTAATTATTTATTCAAATAATTAATTTTTCAAATAAGGAACTAGGTTTTGACTGACTGACAAAATACTACTTGTCTCACCACAAGTGACATCTCTGTAACCATCAGACTGTTCCTAGGTAGTTGGGACTGGTATTCCCCAACCCATATAAATGCCAAGTCACTCCCATTCCCACTTTCCTTTTGTTTGGGGCACTTAAATAAGGAGCTCTGTTATAACTAGCTGTAAACAAATGTATCCTGGGATTCTCCCAAATGACACGATCAATGACCCTACAACAGTGGTTCCCAATCCATGGCCTCGGGGCTAAAAGTGGCTCATGGGGTCTTTCAGAGTGGCGTGCAGCTCCCCTCCCACTGGCTGCAGAAGGGAACCACTGCATAAGTGGAGCACATTGCTGGTCAGGGACCTCGCTGCAGCCAAAGGGACAAGAGATCTGCACTTCCCTTCCCCTGGCTGTAGCAGAGAGCACAGCAAAACGCTCTGCCTGGGTCCCTAGGCACTGAATCCCTGCTGGAGCCAGAGGAAGGGGTGCTCCCATTCCCCTGGTTGCTGAAGGGAGCCACTGCCTGGGGACCCAGGTGGAGCACACAGTTTCCTGCTGCAGCAAGGGGGATGGGAGATTCTCGTCACTGAACTCTTTCCCTCTGCCTGCAGTGGGGGAAGAGGTGCTGCTGGCAGAGTCTGATGGTGCATCGGGGTTGTAAAAATTAGATCTGTGGCCCTCAAACCAAAAAGGTTGGGAACCACTGTTCTACAACCATGAGATTCTTCAAGTCCCTCCCTGACTCAAAGCTTCATTCTTGGGCAATAGGCTGCCACATGTCACAGCCGCATTCCACTTCTCCTTAGTAAATGACATTTTAATAAACAACTGGGTTTGCAGTGACTGTAAATGACTAAATATGTCACAGGTGACATACCCCATGACCATTATGAAGAGACAAGACTATGCAACTCCCAGAGAATGAAGCTTCATTTCTGGGCAAAACGCTGCAAAATATTGTACCCTCATTTCTACTTTCCTCATTTGTAAACCTACAATATACATGGAAAAACCAATCAAAAACAGTTTTCAATCAATTTGTTGCAACTCCAGCTGTGACATTTTCACAGAAATTATATGGATGGCTAAAAATTAAAATGTCTGTAGAAACCCTGGTTTGTTCTTAGACAAATTAAAAGGAGGAAAATAGCTAAATTGATCAATCTTAAAATTGCGTTGCAAATATTAAAATATTTGTTTTGATTAGGGCTGTGCCTTTTGCTCATTATACAACAAAAATAACGACAAAGAAACGGCACAGGCACAGCTGGCTCCAAAGTAGCTACATGCAAACATACAAGAGCAAGCTTAACACATACTACTCCTCTTCCTCGTTTTTGATGGTTTCAAAAATTACAGAACATGCCTGCTATTAGATGGTTCAAAAAGGACTTAAAAGGATCAATCCTGTTCCACACAGGCTACAATTAGTTGAACCAGCTAGTGTCTTTAGTGTTGCTGTGAGTCTCGTACAGCAGCAAGGTGGCTTGGCTCACTTCCCTTCTGAAAGAATTTGGGGAACTCTTCATCTGTGTTCCACCCTTTCCTTTTTAATTCTAAAGCTCCATCATAGAAATGCCAGTGGCCAAGTTTCTGGAAACATATAAAATGGTTCACGGTTTGTATGTTACCCCAATAATGCAGTCCCTGTAATGTGCAGCACTTTTGATTTAATAAACTCTATTGCTTATGCAAATAATTTCTATAAACTCTATTGAGCTAAGGGGAGGAGGTCACATCTTAGCTGAGTAGGCTAAGCTCATTTTGCACACTAGGGGGTCCACTGCTTCTGTTCAAATACCCAAAAGGTCACTGCCACACGGTCCTCAGTGAAAAAAAACAAGAGATGTTCTTCACCTGGACTTCTATTCAGGGACCCACAGTCCAGCCATGCCACTGTCACAGAGAACAAGCAATGAGCCAAACACACCATTCACCAAGGCCCTCTACCTCCAAGCGTAGAGGATGGAGCTTCTCCCTCTGAAATATCCCTGTTTGCTGCTACTCTTGCCTTGCTAAAGGGAGCTATGTTTCAGCAGGAAGGAAAGATGGCAACATGGGCCACAACTTTTTACACGTAGAAGGGGACGGGCAATGACTTTTTTCAACTAATTCAGAACAATGTGATAGTCACTGACTTTTTGGGTCACCCAAGTGACATGTATTTTGTCACACTCAGCCAATGAACACCCAGTTCCTTATCTGAACTGATTAAGTAACCTACTAATCGTTATAAAATTCAATCACATTTTACAGTGAATTTTCCAAAAATTCAATCTTATATTGATAATTTGTTTTTAAATTTCTGATCTTTCAATAAGGAATTAGGAACCAGGAATCAACTTCAGTTTGTTGGAAGTTTTCGTGGTGAATCTAAATTGTGAAAATCTGGAGACCCAAGTAAAACTGATAAGTCTTTCATAAGAATCTGCTGGTTTGGTTTTCAAAAAACAAAGAACTGAAAATTTATACCAAATGCCATTTTTGAAAATGAAGGGAGAAGGGTTGGGGTGGGAGAAGAAAGGTTGGTTTTCCTATTAAATTATTTTCAGAACTTCCTTTTAAAGAAAGCCATTTTCCAACCCACACCTAACTACTTGTGTTGCATAATGCCAGATTGAGGCCTAGTCTACACAAGACTGTTCTGTAGACCAAAGTCAGCCTTTCAAAACAGTGCTGGTGTACACACTGCAATCACCCACAAAACTGCTGTTTTTTCCGAAAAAAGAGATCGTGTAAGGCTTATGTCGACTTAGTTAGGGTGATGTAGTGTCCATGTAGTCAATGCATCCCCCTTACATAGGCTGTGGGGCTGTCATTCCTGTCAATGTCACCACTTCAGGTTAAATTGGCAAGAAAGCCTCTGGGAAATCTGAGCAGCAGCCAGAAAGCAGAGCCAGAAGCCCATGGCTTCACCACCCACTCCTGGCAGAGAGCCAAGGCAGCTTTGTCAATTTCACAGCTGTCCTGAAATTGCCATTGCTGTCCTGTTCCACAACAGAGGAGGGAAACAGAGAATCCCCAAACTGCTCCCCCCAGCTCCCAGAGGAAAAGGGAGGGGAGAAGCCCTGCCACAGCAGCCTTGTCAATGCAGGCTCCCAGTGGGGAGCGGGCAGGAGCAGTGAGAAGCCAGGACAACTGAATCCCACTCCACGGGGCAAAAAGCCCCAGGTGGCTTCCCCTTGGGAACAAGGAGGGGGGAAGCCCCAGGCAGCTTTCCTTGGCTCCTGGTGGAGAATGGGGAGAGAAGCCTGGGGCTGGTCCCGGCTGGGAATTTTGGGGAGGGGGGGGGGAGAGAAAAGAGAGAGGAGGAGAGAAAGGCAGCCCAGGAGCCTGTGTGGTTCCTAGTAGGGAACTGAGAGACCAGGCTCTCAGCTCTCGATATTGCCCCCCTTAGGTTGGTGGAAATGTTCCTGGTGCTGACACGCTCCACTGACCCAAGAAGGGTAGGGTGGACATTGGTGGCTATATGTCGACCTAGATTAAGGTCAGTTTATTTTTCTAATGTAGTAAAGACCTGAAAAATACTTCATTTTATGCTGCTGGAACAGATCAGAGGCCTACTTCTGAAGCAGAAACCAACCACCACCCTCTAACCAAATATAAACCAAAACACTTTTTTGGAGCAGTGAGAAGGTTACATTTTCTAAAATTAACTTTTTTTTTTTTTTTTAAAGGTATTGCAAAAAATCTTTCCTCTGTAGTGTATAAAAATAAATCTTAACTGCAGTGCCTAAGAGTCTTTAGTTTTACTGATCAGAAACCAAGCACTCTCTCTAAAATCCAATAAGATGTTACTGATTCTTAGCTGAAGTGTGAAATTGTAATTATCAGAGAATATATTATCCACACTGAAATACTAATGAGTCCACTTGTAAACAGCTCAGCACTACAAATAGTTTTCAAGCCATTGTTTTCATAAATAGCTGGAGGACATTTTAAAAGCCACAGCAGGCTGTAACAATATCACCTGCAATTTTACCTCATGAGCCTCACAGTATCACATCCTGCTGTGAATTTATTTGCCCTTTATGGTCATGTGCTTGCTGATTGTCATGGGACATTTCTACCCTATGAAACAGTTTGCACTTTTAAAAAAAACATTAGCCAACATGTTTAACTAACAGGATTTTAAACATAAGGCTTTCACCTAGGAAGATTTTGACCAGCTTGCCTGTTTTTAAAATAGGACTTGCCATGCCTTGGGTAAGTGCAAAACCCTGTTTAAAATCATGTTAGTTAGAACTTGTTCACCAATACATTTTAAAAATTCAGCCTGTCTTCACCGTTTAGACTTCCCTCAGAAATTGCTTTTAATTGTAGGGATTGAAAACAGGAATAAGAAACATGAGTATGAGTATAAGCGTATCATCAGGGCTAATGTATGCAGAACAGAAATTCCTATTTTGGTTTTAATATTTAACCTAACTTACTGAGTAAACACTGAATGTAAACATCTCAAGTCTGTATTAACTTTTATGCTCATTTGACAGTTATTTTATTAACTTATATAGCCCTTATCACCACAGCAACTAAGTGCACTGAATACAAGATTTCAAACAAACCAGTTATTTTGAAGGTGACTTTATCTGATAGCTGCCACATGTCTTAACCCAAAAGGTCTTAAAGAACCAAAACTCAAGCCACACATGAAACAAAGTAAGTGGGCTTTATACCATCCTACACATTTTCTGTGAGGAGATATGTGCATGGCTAAAGAATTGAGCATGGAATAAGGAAGATAATTAGTCTTAAAATGCCTAAAGAAGTATTAAATTACATGACTATTATTCTACTAGTTTAAAATAATTAAGTGTACTAGGATTTCCTAGTAAAAGTCAGATTTTCTTCAACTATAAAAGCAAGTTACCATCTACCTCTATTTTTTAATTGGGAAATTAAATTACTTCTTTTAAACGTGATCTTCAAGGTCTGAACAATAGATAAGAGTTGGTCTCGTTCTCGTAAAAATGTAGTCTACAGCTACTTAGAAACTTTGTCAATTGACTAGAAATCAGACGCAAATACAAATTCTCATATTGCATAGCCCATGCCACACAGTGTCTTCTGAAAAAAAAATGTTCACATTTGACATCAGTGGGCTTTCTACCAATTATAGAACAGTTAGGACCTAACTTCCCTCAATAAAATTTATCAAGGCAATCAGTGTGAAATTGCTGACCTCCAAATACCTAGTGTGGCTTTGTCTATACTAGAGAACTGAATTGTTTGTAATTCAATCAGTTTAAGTACAAATGGTTTATTTAGTGTGCTAGCATCAGCCATGAAGAATTGGTTTACCACTGCATATCCACATTAGATTTGCCCATAACAATTTCATTTGCAAGATACTCATTATGTATCCCACTGTTCCTGTCTTGGCGCCCAGAATCAACACAGGTTGCACTAGTTGAACCATTTCAATTTCTGCGTCCATGCTAACATTAAATAATCCAGAATCAGCTAGTTTAAGTTTTAATCAGTTATTATGCCTGTTACAAAGGTAGTCTTTTCTAATGAATTAATGAGTTATTGGCAGGGTAGATAATCATGATTTACAAAATAAAATTTATTCCTTCAATTTAAATCAAATTTTATTTATATGTTACAGGTTCTTCACTTTCTTTCCACTTTATTCATGTTAAATTGCTATAGTGTATGCTTTGTGCTTGTTTCTTTAATTAGTTTCTTAATTGTTAGTAGAAAAAACCTCTGATCTCTGAAATTCTATGAAGTTTCACATTTAAAATGATCTTCTGTACTGAAAAAGGCAAATCCAGAGCCTCATTAAACATCATTACTATGAGAACAGCACAGATACCAACACAAACTGACAAGCATATAGCCTGTGCTATATTTGCAATTCATGCCACTTTCTGAAATAGGGAACTTCCACTAGTCAAGAAAACTGAAGTGCTTCTACAAGGCTACAATCATTCATCAGGGTTTGCAAATTTTAAATCAGTGGGACTTGTGCACCTAAATTACATAGGAGCTTTGAAAAACCCCACCCATGGGTGCTTAACTAGAGTTCATTGTTCATGTAGGGGCCGTGCTTCACATATCCAATGAGAGGAACGCATATAAAGCTGCTGCCTGGGATAAACGCAGACAGCACAGGGGGTGCTAGAGATTCTCCTGCCTGCAGTAATTGGGGAGAGGAGAATAGTAAAGAGCATGGGGGGGAGGAGAGGAAGAGTAATAAGGATGGGGTAGGCACAAGAGCGATGGGGTTCATGGGGGGGCTTCACACATTCTCCAGTTCCTTCACTCAGAGCTGCTGTGCCCTTTACCCTCCAATTATTCATATGAACATTGGAGCCTAACTTTACACTACTATTGTAGAAAAACTTGACGCGCGCACGCGCGTGTATATAACAGTTCACAATCAGTTTGTTATTTTACTGGAAGTCCAGATAACTTCTCGTTGTTAACACTCAACCAGTTTTTGTTGTCAAGTGTCAAAAATGCTATGCCACTCAGAAAAAAAACAACTTTCTTAACATGTTAGCCCCGGATGCTGAAAAAGTTAACATACATGCTTAACTTTAACGACACAGTCACTGAGACTAGTCATGGGAATACATGTACATACATGCTTATGTACTTGTCTACACGTGAAGTTATTCCTAAATAAACTCAGTATGTGGACGTTCTTAGTGCAAATTAAGAGCACCTGTTTCCAAATCAGTTACTCAACCACTCTGGAAGTGGATTAAGCGAAGTCAGAAAAAGGTACTCAGTCCACTTTTTTTTTTTTACTTGTATTTTCTTACAGAATCACCTTGCCCCTATAACTAAGGTGACAGATCTTGCCAATGTACATGTATGCCTAGTCTTCACTAGGCAAATTAAACAAGATAAAGCCATCAGAATGTTTGGAGAACACTTAGCTAACACATACCAGTGCCTCAAATGGTTTACAGAAATTGCATATGAAAAGTAATACTTCAGTTTATATGTTTAGTTCTAACATCTTGAGCAAGCACTGCCATGGAAGCATCATGTACTGTATTATGCAGGGCTGTTGGAGCCATGTTGGTGCCACAATACTAGAGAGACAAGGTGGATGAGGTAATATCTTTTATTGGACCAACTTCTGTTGGTACAAGAGAAAAGCTTTCGAGCTTATGCAAAGCTCTTCTTCAGGTCTGCATCATATTGACTTTTGTACTCTCTTTATTGGTATCTTACTATTTTATGTAGCCCTTTTCTCCCTAGGGGAATGACTTCAGAGACCGAGAGACTATAGTCACCATCATTTGAGTCAATAAAAAAGGGCATATGTAATAACTGGAGGGGTATCATATGAAAATTAGAGTATGAGAAAAATCACCCCCCTTTTCTCTAAAGAGGTTTAAGCTTAAGAGCCTCCCACAACACATACCTAGAAATCAACCTACACTATCATGAAAAATAGTATACTCTCTAATGACACCATTAATAGAAATTTTTTTACAATGCAAACTGATTACATATTTTACTTATAAAGGTTTATTCACTAGCAATTATTTGAACTCGAGTTAGTTGAATTAAAAAAATACCACTGAAGACGTTAGTCAGAGCTTCCAGCAGACATTTAGAATTCCTTTTCACCGCACAGTAAATACCTTGGAATCTCCTTGGAATCCCAGTCTTGCTAGCTAATGGTGTAAGCATTGGGGCGTGGCTCAAGGTTTTCATTTTCACATGCTGCAATTTATTATTTGACATGATTATTTTTCATCCTTCTGCCAGTGGAACCAACTCCATATGTATGGTTCAGGGGGAGGGGAAAGGGATGTATAGTTATTTGAAGTCAATGTGAGTTTTCAATACTGTTTCAGGAAGACTCTCTTTGACCAAATCCCAAACACCCTTTCTGAAACTGTTTTATCTGACCTGGATTAAAATTTAAGCTGTTCTTAATAGTGGTGCAGCTGGAGTGGGCGATAACATGTAAACATGTTTCAGTGTAGTCAAGGTTTTAGATATATGTGCCAAAAAAAAAAAAAAAACACACATTAGAAAGTTGTTTATGTTGTCTCGAGACAACTGCTAGCTTACACTGGCTTTTTAAGTAAAAATCCAACTTGGTCCCCATGTATAAACTAATAATAATGGCAACATATATAAAATTAGGAGTTTTTGGCAGTGATAGATCCTTTTATTTTCCCCACCATCTCCATCACTCCAGTGACACTCCCTATAACAGCATGACATTCCACAGATTCGTCAATTAGCTTTGTGGAGCGCAATGGCTGACAACAATACAAAGAACCCCCACTCCAGAGTTCTCACTAGCCTGAAGGAGTAGGACCATGCAGGTAGGGGAGATTATTTTGAGAACCGTCGCAAAACAAAAAACAAACAAAAAAACAACCCTCAAAAATCCCACTACAATTTAACTTCTATTAAATTAGACATTACCAAGATATCATGATGTTATGATCTAAATAAAATTCATTGCTTTAACTGCCCATCAACATTCAATTTAGTCCTTTTTTTGTTTGAATATCAATTGTATAAGCACGTTTCACTACTTAATTCAGCTTGACCAGGAAACCAGAATGGTCACTATCATTTTTCTGTTCCTAAGACATTAACAAGGCGGTTCGCAAAACTGAAGAAAATTTTTTTTTTTAAAAAGATTTTGGAATAAACTCAGCTAAAATCAGGAACTTGTTATGTGTGCCACTTTATACTAATTGGATTTATTAGTTGTATGAAAATGGTCACTATGCACTAAATTGTTTTTTTCATTAAACCCTATTCAGTCGCCAAATCATTTTTCTTTTTAAATTGCAAAACGTACAGATTATTTCATTTGGAGTAGGAAATAACTGTATATAAGAAAAGCTACAGACTGGGATTCCAAGAAGACGAGAAAGCTTTGTTTTTCCAAGTTTAGATTTTATTATTAGGATGCTGTTGTTAGTGTTCTTCATTGATGGATCCATACACCAGCTGACGGGCACCAAAATAAAACTCCCAGACAGCACACTGGTACACATAACTATAGGGTAATTAATAAATGCTACTGAAACAGAGAAAATATTTTTTATGCTTCTTATATCTCCATCCCTGTGCTGATGGCACCCATCCTTAATTTTTAAGCGGAAACTGACATGTGATCAGTTTGCTAAAATGGCATCTCTCCTCAATGGATTTTTCAGCAGACAAAAACTGCATTCTCTATTTGATTAAATGTTAAAGAATAAGATGACGGCTGGTGTTTTTCAGATTTGAGAATGATCAATCTTTACAAAAGTATTAAATAAATCATCAGGAAACATATCCTTTATTTCACTACTTACAACTTAGGTACTAGTGTATCAATAAATCTCATCAGGAATAGTTTCATCAGAGAGGCAGAAAAAAAGAATATTCCTTTATATTTAAAATTCAGTCTCTGAAAGTATCTTGAACTTGTACTGACATGGACTGCAGCAAAATCTGAAAATGTATTCTTGCTTTTCAATTACGTAAGATGTAAATTAAAATTTGAAATCAGATTGTGATCAGAGAATAAGCTATTAATTAGGCAATTATGAATCAGACATTTGGAAAGGTTACGGAAAGAGACCCACTTTTGCCTATCTATAGTGGACTTGTCCTTCTATTGCTTATTTTTGGTCTAACAGACCTCCCCTGCCACCCCCAAAAGTGTATACTATTGGATTGGAGTTACCTTTTCTGGCCACCAAGAATGTTATCATGCATACTTAGAAAATATGAACTCCTCTTGCAAAGCCCAAGTGATTTGCTAGAGTTTGCTTTCTATTAGTTATAGATAAAATTTTTCTTCTGTTGCCAGACAAATTGCTTAACTTCATTGCCACATGGACACCATCTTTGATTAGGTCAATAGAAACCACCCTAATTTTGGCAAGAAAAAGTTTATTAAATCCTATTTTTCTACAATTTTCATTCCTGATGTTCTGTACATGAATTCAAATGATCTATATAAAGAAAACACTAACCTGATGTACTGCAATCAACAGCTAGATGGTAAACAAATTATGATGTTTGCCTATCCTAAACATGTTTGCCTTATTTTTCATCTTCTCTTCTTTGAAGAGATTTTCAAAATATTTTCATTTGCTTCCTTCAGCATTTTTATTTTTCATATTGTAGATGACTGGTGTATTAACTGTACTGTTTCAGTGTCAGGTTACAAACTTTCAAAGATGTTGATGGGGAAGGAGGAGAGAAGTCATCTTTTTGCTATCTGCTATTGTGCCCGTTTATTTCTAACCCTGTTGATATATGCGTGTGAAATGTGGAGGAAGTACTTTTATTCTTATTATATCGTGTCCATAAGCCTCTCAAAATGTATATGGGGGAAAGAACTTGAAAAAATATTCTATTACAATATATTTATGCAGTTTGATAATTAAATTTCAGCACATTTTACTATATAGACTCCTGTACTTGAAAAATCACACGTCTTCAAATAAACTAAAAATGAGATTACAATTTAAATAGAGGCAAATGTGGCTCTAAGGACAAATTTGAAATCAGCAACCAAAGTATCCAACATTCTACCCAGCAATGCCTCCAAAAAACAAACTGAGAAAAGTGTTGACAGAGACCCTTTTATAAAAAGCACCCTCTCTGTCCGTCTTCTTAATATTGCAGATACAGGTGAACTTTCTTGTGAAGTCAAAAAAAAAAAAACAACAAACTTATTTTATTTGTAAGCTACTCTGTATTATTGACCCTATTAAATAATAAGAAAACTAATGTTGGGTTAGATAGCCCAGTAGGGTATTGCACCAGCTTTTCACCATCAGTTTTAGAGAGAACGTCACAAGCAACCATGATTTTGTAGTCTCATCCTAAATTTCAGTGGACATTCATCTACATCACAAAACTACCACAGAATCTAGCATGCTTGATGGCCACCATTTAGAAAAGGCCCTGGAAGGGAATAAAAAATCACGACTCAGCCCTGGTCTACACTTACCAGGTGATTTGGTGGCAGTCAACGGGAGTTACACAAGCTACACAGAGTTCCCGTCGATGCAGCGCTATGCCACTTAAGGGGGTAGTTTTATTGCAGCCACTTCTGGATTGACTAAGCAGGTCTTCACTGACTGCTCAGTCGATCCAGATAGGTCGACCTGACAGCGGCGACTTTGCCACCATCAATGTAGACATACCCTAAGGTACAACATCAGACCTTGAAGTGGGAGGTCAGAAAAAGAAAGCTTGTACTATGAGTAACCTTAGCCAGTTCTACTGTATCATCTCATTTTATTACAACCTAATTCCCAGATGTGGGGTCAGATGCTTATAATAAATATATTTTCTATTTAGTTGCTGAAATCTGTCACAAATTTTAGTATTTCTTGTTTGTTATGTCATTGACACTATATTGTAACAGCAATGCTGAGCAAAGACCAAAAACGTTATTCAGAGCATAGCAGCAATGCAGAATACCACAGCTCCATTGGCAGGTCAAGATGGCCTTACAAACAAACAGACTGCATCTGTTTTCACACCTTAATCAGAACCAAGTGAATTATCATCCCCTGCACTGCTGCTAGATACAAGAAACTATTCTTGTTCTCATGTGGTTTGCTTGCACATCTGATGATTTTAAAGAGAGACAGTGTTGTTCAAACAATCAGCAATATTGCAGATTATTTTCACATCTCACAATAAGTGCAAGAAAAACAAGAACACTATCAGGTATGCAAACTGGCTTAGGACAGTGCCATATTTAAAGTTCAGGGCATAACTGAGAATATTCAAAGCTCTTTAATGAGCACACAGTTAACTAAATTTCAATAACCAATGAACAAGACATGCCAAAGATTTTAAACAAAAACAAAAAAAGCCCCCTGAAACAATTTAAAAAACAAAGACTTACCCTCTTGCAGGATCTAAGGCAATTGCTCTCGGCTGATCCAGTTCTTGCCAAAATAAAACTTTTCTCAAAGATCCATCTAAATTGGAAACCTCAATCCGATTTGTTTCAGAATCTGTCCAGTAGAGTTTCTCTCCCAGCCAATC
Source organism: Mesoclemmys tuberculata (assembly GCA_007922155.1). Lineage (NCBI taxonomy): Eukaryota > Metazoa > Chordata > Testudines > Chelidae > Mesoclemmys > Mesoclemmys tuberculata. The sequence continues at coordinate 3,708,571 of ML675742.1, forward strand.
GCATGCCAACCCGTCAGGTGACAAAAGCCCAGAAATGACGACATTCTGTACACTCCCAGTTTTGTTAAATTCTGTTCGTTTAATGGCTTCTTCGCTTACATCACTCCAGTATATCAACCCCTGGACAAACACAAAGTCCACTGCGGCTGCATCTTCCAAACCACCCACTACGACTGTAGCGTTCTCTTTCCCATTTGCAGCATCCACCAATCGCAGATCACGTCGGTTTGCATACAGCAGCAGGGGGGCAGCTTTAGGTGGTGGGTGAAAAAAAAAAAAAAAAGACAAATTAATGTAAGTCAGGCGATTATAATTTAAGGCATTAATAATTTCACAGATAGCATAAAGTGACTGCAAAAAAGGCAGCCTTTGGAAGTTGACTAGATAACCTGAAGTCACAGTTTCAAATCTCAACAAGATCCTCTCAGCCCTTGCAAAAAAGATAAATTACTAATGTGCTGCTCACTATTCGAGGCTGTGTATATTCAGATGAGATCTTCAAAAAAAAAAAAGCAGGTCTCAATACATTCACTTAAGATCACATGGCACCTTTTCCTAGGAGAGCAGTGTTTAAACAGTATCTCAAAGGGAAACTGAGGCAGTGTGCAGTGCACCTTTTGCCCACCTGCTGCTGCCCTCCAATCTAAAGAAGGCTCTTTTTTAAAGAGTTGCACGTACACACTCTGAAGCAGCTTGAAGTGAAAGACATTATATAAAAGGTTAATTAGTATTAAAGCGAGGAGAAAAGGCAAGGCTACAGAAAATGTGTGAAATCTTCTTTCAAACTGAGCCCCACTATGCCATGTTTAGTTATCTAATCTAGTGTCTTTATTTTTGCATGCCTAGTTTGTCTACCACATATTTTGTTCTGCACAGTCGGTATAACTTTCATATGTAATCTATGAATAAAATTATTGAAAGGCAGTAACCAGGAACAGAGATATTTTAAGTGTAACATATCCATTTAATTATACTCAACCATCAGTGTCGTATGGCATTATGAACATTCCAGCATCATCAATACGCAATGAAAGTCAGTAAGAGCAGGATTTTAAAAAGAAACACCACAAACAAAAACTGTTTTTAAACTGCTATCACAAAACAACTAGCCTTCTCTATGGTTGCTCATGTGCTATTGTGATGAGAACACAAATTACCTAGCTAGACACTGAGGTTGGCCCTCTAAACATATTCGTGTGCATGTCATTATACATTGCTGTTAACTTAACAAAAAGTGGCATATTTACCCATAACTATGAGTTCCCTCTACAGGCTGAAGTAACCCATTAGGTCACCAGAGAGAGACCTGTATTTATGGAGTCAAAACTGCACAATTTGATGATGGCCATTGTGTCTGTGTATATCTGCAGATTCTTACAAAGACAGTACCTTTGTTTCTAGAAGAGTGATAGTTGTTATATAAAGAGCCAACACAAACTAGAAATCCATGTGCCTGTTAAATCTATCTACACTTTAAAATGTCACCTCAGAAGTTCAGTTTCTCAAAACTATTCATTGCAGTTCTACCATACCATGTCCTTTAAAAACTCATATGGGGATGAACGGGGGGACAGAATAGAAAACAAATATTTATTCTGAGTCATTCTGAATCAGGAACTCTATGTAAACATTGAAAAAAATTAAAAATCCAATTTGAACCTTAAAAAAATGTTTATTTTACAAACACTGCATACAAATCCCCTTCACACCCTGTTATTTAGATCTCCATGTAAAATTGAGCAGTGGATTATTTGTCTGTTTAACAAAGTCAGATTTTAAACTTAACATCTTTATCTACCCAAATATTTGATTTACAGAAAAACATTTAGTGCAGACATAGTACTTCTATGGGGGATGGAGGAGGCATTTTTACAGAATGACAAAAGAACCCTCATAGACTCATAGACCAGAAGGGACCAATATGATCAACTAGTCTAACCTCCCGCACAAGGCAGGCCACAAAACCCTACCCATAC
>ML675742.1:3710946-3772720 GCA_007922155.1 Mesoclemmys tuberculata
AATACCCCCCAGCTTCGTGTCATCCACAAATTTTATTAACACATTTTATTAACCCTATTTTAACCCTATTAACCCATATTAACCCTATTTTAAGTAACAAATCTGTTACTTTATCGTTCCACGTTCCTTCCTCTCCCCCCAACAAAACAAGTCTAAAATTTATTTTCATTATTTAAAACAGGGTTTCCCCAAGCTTTGGGTGTAAAGTTGCTTAGACAGATCACAAGAAGTCCGATATGAAAAAAAAAAAGGACATCCTCCAAAAACATTATTCAACACATTTAAAATGACAAAAAGAAGATGAGCAATCTAATGATGTGTACTTGTAAAATTACCATACTACCGTAACCTGAGAAATTCAGCTCATGGTATAGTACAGTATAAAAGTACGTACAGGAGACTGACAGAACTGTTTCTAATCAGATAATATGCCCCATGTTTGAATAAGGTAAAACCAAGCACAAACAAGTACAGCCTCTATTATTATGTACAGCACGAAGTTGAAGAACCCATGCACACAGCATGCACTGAATTGGAACACCAGGCATGTCAAGTGTAATCACGAAGGCACTGCTGAGCCTAACACAACTGTATTGCATAGGTTGTTCATTCTTTGTTGGAGCTCAGTTCTGGCTGAGGAATGATTCTGAAAGACGTCCTTCTCACAAAGTGATATAAGTTATTCGAATTACACTTCAGAATGAATTGCAGCTACAACCATGACACACAGTTTTACGTGTTTTACATGGATGGATTCAAAACCACAACTTGTAGTGCATTCTGAAGGGCTGGCTGATCAGAGCATTAAGCCTTCCAAGATGTTATGACATTTAGAAACCAAGCATCCATCACCGAACAATAAACCTGAGGATTTTTTCCCCTCCTTATTAAACTTGAAGCTTTGAATAAGTCAAAAAGACCTGATTACTCAAACTAGCAGCATCAATAGGGAAATGCCATTCAAGCATCCTATTCGGTACCCATCTGAATTAGACAGCAGTGGAAAGCGGTAAATTGTTCCCAAAAAATTTATCTTTCCCTGCATAACTGACATGGGTTTTTGTTTGTTGGGTTTTTTTATAAGACAGGATCTGAAGAAGGTATCAGACTGAAAAGCATTTCTTTTGTCAAACAACACTGTTCTGTGCTCTGTTAGGGACCTAGAGGAAAATGTCCAAGAGCAATTGGTTTCAGAACTCAGAAACAGCAGTGACTACTTACCAATTTAATTTCATGAGTCAGCTGATGTTTGCATACATGCTTTGATTGTTTGCAAGGTGTGCTTCTGATGGTTCTTTTCAACACTTGCTTTAGCTACTGTGCAAAAACAATGTTTGTGATATCACAGCAAGTCGTCAGAGATTTCTGCATTTAATGGGCACAGTGTTTTTCAATCTACCTGTCTGGAGCCATACGACTGGTAAGAATAGTGGCCCAATCACATCAATGCAAATCATGACACCTAACACTTAGGGCTTCACTGTTTCCTACACAAGCTTTTTGCCAGTAAGGAAGTCATTGAAAACCTGCACCTAATCCTTCACAAAGCTGAAAAGCAATTAATTTAATTAAAGCCCACCAATGAATTTCTGCTTCTGTGCACTGCTCTGTGATGATATGGGTTTCCATGACTATTAAGTCCTCTTTCATACTAACATGAAAGGGACGTGCTAACAAGGTTTAAATCATGAACAAAACTGCAAGTTTTCTTAATTTTTTAGCTCTCTCCTTTTACTGACACTTTCAATGACTTATGCTGGAATGCTTAGCCTAAGTACTAAAGGTGGATACATTAGAAAACTTCAGTTTGCCTTCCCAAGTGCAAAGAAGAAATCAAGTGGTTGCCTCCTCTTTCAGATTTTGAAGAACCTGGGGGACCTGTCAGGAGCTATAAATTCAGAAGTTAGCATGTAAAACCCAGCTGTTGGATTATTCTCCTGATGAACCCCAGAGGAGAAAGATGTCACTGACTTGACAGCACAGATTGGACCATTGCAAGACAAACTGACAGCCCTCTTTAGGGACAAGACACTGCTAATGACTTTTGCTGAAAGAGAAAGTTCCTAGTTTTAGTAACATCATATTTACTCTTCACTTCTCTGCAACTCAGGATTTTCTTCAATGGTGATGAAAAAATGTATCACCCAATAATCCAAAATTATTTCATTATACTTCCCAGTTCAACTTGGCCCACAGCACCTTTTGTCAGCTCATCCACCACACTGAATGCTGAGAATTTAAAATGTTGGACTTCCTTTACTACTGAAGTTCATTTTCAGTGTCACAATTCTCAATTTTTGTACAGTTATATATTTTCTGTGTGACACAGGAGAGACAATCTTTGATCACTTCCTGGCAGCCTGAAGGACACACCAGATTTGTATGTAGGTTTACAAAACACAGTAAAAAAACCACATACATAGCCCAAGTTTAAGATTAGCTTTCTGTAAATCAAATCTGTAAATTGCCAGTCCAAAGATTACTTTTCAATGCTTCAAAAACTTTAAATTTGCTATGGCATTACCTTACGGAATGGAATTTCAACTCCAAATGAATAGGTACAGGTTTTTGGAGGTGAACAGTGAGGAATCTACTTTAGCAATTATGATTACTAGCAGCTTTTTTTGAAGTTATTGATCAAGTAATGTAATATATATATCCAACTGTATTTCCAGTGCACACATACAAGTCAGTTTACACATCATGTGACAAAAGAAAAATTAACAGATAAGCAATCCTATAAAACAACCATTTTATAAAACATGTCATTCTCACCTGTCCCTTTTCAGATTAATCACTACAGTTCAAACCCAGTTTTGAGACATTTTAAATATTGCGTCTACTTACAAGCTTTGCTGTTTTTTATAGTGTACAGTACAATTATTAAGCCTCAGTCAAGTTGCTGCCTTATTATAACATCACTGATTTTCCACATGGACATAATAAAGTGAATACAAGGCTTCCAAATTAAACTGTGTGTTCTAGCCCTTTATTGAGTATGTTACTTTCTCCATTATTCCATTTTTGCACAAGAGAATTCTTGGATTAACACAATGAAATAATAAATAATTTAGCTACAAATAATTGTTAGTACAAATTATTTTATTCACTGCTGTTGTTGTCTAAGTAATGAAAGAAGGAAAGCTGAAATTCAGAATAATCATAAGTTTTTGCCACCTTTTACATAGAGTCAGCTTCCAGACTTTGGCCAGCAAATGGCCAGAACTACAGCAAATGCATTATACTCTAAGTATTCTGAATCTTTGACAACTGAGGCCAGCTGGGGAAAATGTTTGCTGCTAGAAAGCTACGCAAGTGTAAGTAAAGATAATAGAAAGAACCTCATCCCCCCCCCCTTTTTGGGGGGGGGGCATTAAGGGGAAGGGGCTGATGGGGAAAATTATGTTTCCTTTTAATACCCATCTCTATTTGAATGGTGGAGAAAATAGTATTTTTAGCTAAGTGACAGAATTACCATTAATAGAATTATTCATGCAGTTAGTTGATTAAGACTATAGATTCCCCTTCTCTCCTCTCTCAGAGATGATTAATTTTCAAATCTGACATACGGTGCTTATACATGGCCCTCAAACAGAATTAAAACAATATTGTCACTTCCGTTACATTGATTTCATTGTAATATAGAGTAATTCTATTTGGGTAATATAATCCCGTAACAAAAAAATCTTTGCAGATGTAGCCATCTTCCATGCCCACATATATTAAAAGCATTCATTAGCACATCAGAAGCCACTGAACAGTCTATCTTTATAATAATATTAATATTATAAATATGTTAAAACTTTGGGGGCTCCTCCCCAAATTAATACAGAAAATTTGACAACTAAAAAAAATGTTGCTAACTAAAAAACTGATTTTTTAAACTATAATTTAAATGGAATAACCCCAAAAACATTATTAATTCAAGGGGGAAAATAATACAAGTATTCACATTCTACCCTCAGATTTGTAGGTTTGACTCCATTTCAAAATCACCTAGGTGTCCTGCCAACTAACTTGAAATGCACAGCCCTGTATTTTAAACAATAGTTAATTAATCACCGTAAAAAGAAACAACTTTAGTAAGCCAAACACACGAGGACATAATGGAAAGGAGAAAGCAATTATGACAAGCTAATTTTTAAACACAAATACATTTTTAGTCAAACTCAGCTCTGCCCACTTGGAGCAAATAGCTAGCTAATCTTCTCACACTGTGAATTCCTTCCCATAAATATTTATAAACTACAAGAACATTTGGACAGTTAAATTAAGCCTTTATAAGTGTGTTAATTTGCCTGCCAAGTATAAATAGAAAAAAAAACTTAGTTTTCAGGGCAGTCATCATCCAACATTTATAGATGCAGAGCTTTCCCTCTCTACACCTAGAAAACTGTACTTTTACAGAACTATGCTTCATCCTCATTTACACTGGTTAATGATTTTGCAACTTTGGTTAGCTGCCCAATATGTGTAATAGGTTGTGTAAATATCGACTGTTATTTAAGAGGACAATGAATACTCTTTTCATCTAAAGCAACTATTAGTAATAAACAGTTAAAGAACACAGATGACCCCAAAAAGGCTTGTCTACAGTTGGCTCAAAAGATTAATAAATAACCATCACGTGCCACAACTGAACTATGTCGGATTTGTACAAAGCCTTTGTCCACACACAACAGCCATCCAAAGTGTGCTGCAAGGACTCAATTAATGGCTGGGCCAAGTGGCTTTGCTGGGCTTTTTTAGATAAAAAAATAGTCTGCCTGATGAGAACAGGAAGCCACCATCAGGGCAGCAGTGTTCCTTCATTTCACAGTAAACACCCAGCACCAGGCATCCATCGGGTAAATATCCGAGGTTAGAGAAAACCCATACCAGTATTTTTTTTAAACTTGCAGCAATTGCTGAATATTAAAGCACACCTGTGATATGCTACCTCACAGAAACAGAAGGCAGCAAAAAATTTAGCAAGTAATCCACAGTTTATAAGAGCTGTATTCGTGGAATCCTTAAACTGGCCCACAGTTGATGAGGGCCCCCTGTTGGGACCTAGAACTACCCATCTGTTCAGGTGGAGCACAGCTCTGTACGTGAAGGCAGCTTGCCAAATTGGGAGTGGTCCTATACAATACAGCTGGAGATAATAATTCAACTTCTGGTGCCACTCCAAAATCATCTCTCCCATGTATGAGAAACTGGACTCTCTTGCAGAACAACCCACCAGCAAGCAAACCCACATTAACAACATTTGCCAGGAAGCTAATGAGGATGAATATGCTGGGGACAAAGACGACAGTGTTGAAGTCTAAAGACTGGCTGCCAGAGAAAATGGATGGTGACAGATCAGGAGATGTGTGCGCGTGCACACGCGCCACCCCCTTACCCCCACACCTAGACTTCAAATCAAAAGATAAATATAGGAGTGTGTGCACTGAGGTGTACTGCTTGAAGTGAACATATCTGGGATACAATATTACTGTAAGAGTGGAAATACATGTCAGAAAGAATGGAAATTCTCTGATTCCCAGAGAAACTGTAGCACAGGAACATTCCTAAACTGCTATCTTCTAGCTGAAAAATTTGCAACAAAATACCCATCCCAATCTGCTCTCTCTGCAGTCTAATGCCCACTTCCAACTAAAACTTAACAATTAAAGAGCAGAGACCACTTTCTGGGAAGTAAGGAAGAAGGGAAACTTGAAAATTATTAATGCCACTCTGAACAATATTTCTGAAAAATACTATGATTACAAGAAGTTCTTCTGTTGAATAGTTTTACAGTAACGGGGCTACAAGTATTCCACCACGTTCACAAACTACTGACAAAGTAAATTACAACTTTATCCAAAAAGAAATACCAGCACACTGCATCATATCTGAACAAACTTTGACATAATATTACTTTACCTTCGCTCCCAGCCACCTTAAACTCTGCAATAGCTGCTATAATCACCTTCCTAATACTTTATTTAAAAAAAATCTTTCAGTGATGATTTGATGGTGGTGCAACATGTTGTAGGAATACAACTGTAGACACTACTATATTAATAATGGAGTTTGCCAAACTTTAGATCATGATTGACTCCAGAAAGCTCTCAGTGGAAGCATGTCAATAACCAAGGCAAACCAAGAGGAAAACATGGCATGCACAATGCCAGACTCATCTCTAAAAAATGATACAGAGACAATTTCAAATAGGATATCTCTTATACATATGTGTATTGGGGAGGAATGTATTGTGGTAACTTGGAGGAATATCCCGCAGGGTCTGATCTCCAACACTGGGCCTCCAGGTCTCGAGAAATCCTTTATCTGAAGATTCAGTGCTGCATAAGACCTTGCCTAGCTGTTTCAGACCGGAACAAGGTATGCCTTCCCCTCCCCCGCTCACTGGTATTAAAGCATGTTGTCTGAGCAGCACCCTAGTCTCAGCTAGTCCAGGGAGCATTGAACTTGCTAGCCTTTCTAAATTAAAAACAAGAATCTTCACACAATGATAGGCCTGGACAAAGTTCTTAAGTAAGCTAGATACCAGTTGTGGGGGGCGGGGGATATTTTGCACACATTAGGCGTTTATGTCAAAATATCAATTAGCCAACAGGCATTTCTATTCCTTCAACAACTGATTCCAAATACAGCTACAGATCTGCCCAATACAACATTATGATAACTTTGCACAAATATAATTTATAAGCTTCATAGTAAATCAATTCTTGATGCACTCCTTGCATGAACAGGATTCTTGGGAGGTGAGAGGGAAGAGTAACTCAGTTATTTATCAATGACAATTAGGAAGTTTTCTCAGGAAGGGAAAAGGAGGTAAGCCATCAGTTCCTGCAGAAGCTAAAGTTTTCTTTTATAGAAGAGAACTTAAGTTTCTAGCATTTATAACTGAGGTAACTTTGCAAATGTAAACCTATGTGGTGTCATCTTCCTTAGTTAACAAACAGGACCACTGCTACTCTTTTCAAGCAGAACTGGAGCATCTAACAAGATTCTGAACAGTTTCACAGCTTCTATTAAAAATACAGTGGGCAACACTGAAGCTGACATGCATCAGGACAATCTCACTCCTCTATGCCCTGAGGAAAGCTCCAAGCAGCAGCAACAGCAGGCATTGCTGATGTTAAGAAAAGAGGAAGCCCCAAACCCAAAAATACCTTCCAGAGGCACTGGGAGGGGTAAATTAGCAGTGACTGCACCAGCAGTCAAGAGGTTCTGGGACACGAATGGTGGTCTTCTCTCCCCCACATGCTCTCAGTACTAGAATAGGTCAGAGGCCAACTTGAAAGACAGTCTTTTAGCAGGATCCCGGGACATCTCCTCCTTATGAATGCCAGCACCTTCCCTGCAACTGGGAGTGGAACCAGGCTTCTCACCAGGGTATCACCGCTGGAGAAGACCCACATATTATGCATCAACCTCTGACTAGTAGGTGCCTGGTATGTACTTTTCCCAAACCCTCATCACAAGGGTATCACTTACTAATTAACTGGATCTTGCATTTAAATGTTACTGGTGTTAAACCAGCCAACATTGGTAAACAATTTATCAAAAATTGCTACTATCACCTGGCTCGAGTGATCTTTGTGATACATCAGTGGCCTCAATTCAGTTTATGATGGACTAGTATCCAAATCAAAGCTCAGCATCAAAACTGGCATCCCTGTGGCCACTCTTAGAAAACAGAATGCTGCCAATTGACATGGCAAAATAAAAATGCATTCCAGTCCCTCTTCTGTATATAAAGGAGGGGATTCCATCTCCAGCACTTATCTTGGCACCTTTCACGGCAACAAAGTTACAACCAAGAAGTAAATACATGCTCAAAAATCTTCACCCTCACTTGGGTAAAAAGTGTCTTACTTCTGCCGATATTCTATGTGGGCACTGCCTGCTTTTGCCTCATTAAAGGCTACTGACACTTCCTGGAAATTGAACACATTCTATTCAGAACTAGTTCTGCTTGCATATCATGTATGTTTCTTTTTTTTACAAAAGAATACACATAAAAATATATTGCATAAAAATACAATCTTTGTTTCTTCAGAGTTCAGCTGCTCCTGCTGCTTATCCCTACCTGAAGTACCAATTAATTGCCGTGGAAATTACTGTAATGTCACAGATAGAAGATTATGATTTCAGGTGGGGAAACAAAGAGCAGAAGCAGATGAACTCTAAAGAAACAAAGATGCCGTTTTGATGCAAATATCCTCAGCAAAAGATGAAGAGAAGGGGGAAATGGCAATCCAGAATGGCTGAATGTCTTTCAGAGTTTCGTACAAAGCATCAGCAGGTCTGTGAAGACTTGCAAAGAATATATAACTATGAGCTGATTGATTTAGAAAAATGACAGTCAGGGTGCCAATATCCAAGTGAATTTTGTACCCCTTCTCCATTTGCAACTTAAGGAAAAAACCTGGTTTAAGGCAACTTAAGGAAAATCAGGTTTAAGGCAGCAATTACAATGCTAAATGACTTTTTATTAAGAAAATGTATGGTTATTAAATAACAAAGTGTACTGCTCAGAAGACATTTTTTCTCTATGCCTGAGATCCAGTTACTTAATTGAACTTTACAGCCACAAGTGGGGTATGAAATGTCACATAGCTTATTTAAATAAGTATACTTACATTTCTCCAACAGAGTGCAATATGGCAAACAGATGCATGGGGGGGGGAACTTTCCTCTTCAAGAGCAGTGAGCAACTGGCTATCAAGCTCTTACTCCAGTCCAAATCCCCTTCCCCCAAGATCCCATCAAAACAAATTAATGGTTGCAGGCCAATTTTTCAATCAAAATGTGATTGCTTTTTTCTGATATATCAGAGAATATCAGAGAACCCCTTCCCTCATTAACTATGGAAAAGGGCAGTGACATGATGGATACAAATATAGATCTTTCCCTCCCCAAAAAGAACATTTTGGACAAGTAGAAATCATTACTGTAAACAAGTTCAAAGCATTTGAAACCTTCAGTTATTTTTTTGAAATTGAGGAAAGGGGGGGAATTAAATTTTATATTATGGTATTCAGTGCTTTTAATATGCTATTTGGCAGTTCTTTATTTTGAATACCTTACTTGAAAAATATAACAACAACATTCATTCGGTTCATATTAGCCAAGTACATCAACATTCAAGACAATCAGCATCTAAAACACAAACTTCTCTCAAGTCCCAGAGTGGACCTAATAGAGATCAGAAGAGTGCTGTAGTTCTTATCAACACTATTCTGGTGTGTGCAAAATGCAATAAATGACTAGTTCATTACAGACACTATTTTCCCGAGCAGCCTACAGGACTTAGATTGTCGCCAGGCATGCTCCCTACTGCACGGGGGGGAGGGCAAAAGAAAGAAACCACCAGTGTTTTAATGCTCTGCTCATCTGAAGCGTCGCCCAGAGGCGCCTCCAGCCCCCGGCCCGCATCCTGGAGTAAGCGCAGCCAGGACTGCAAACGCGGAGCTGAGGGCTGTAAGTCTGCACAGCCAACCCCGTGTGGGGATGAGCCCCCAGGCCGAACGAGAACTCGAGCCCCCAAGCCCAGGGCACGCTCGCCACCAGGTGAGCGCCTCGACAGGCGCCGCGGGCGGGGGGCGAAGGAAGGTCCGCTGCCACCCATGGGAGAGCCGAGCTCGCCGCTGCGCGGCGGGCAGAGTCGGGAGACAGGGCGGGCTCCGGGCTCGGCAGAGAGCGGAGCGGAGCGCTGCCCCGTCCCCGGGCCCCTCTCGCCGCCCGGCCGCCAGGCCCGGCCCTCCTCCCCCCGGCACATGGCCACCGGCGGCTCGGCGCGGCTCACCTCGCAGCAGGGCGCACAAAGTGCAGAGAAGTAGGCTCCGGAGCGCGGGCCCCATCGTCCCTCTCGGCTCGCTCAGCGGCGGGGGGGCGGCGCGGGCGGGGGCGCGGCGCAGCGGCTCGGCTGCCCGTTCATAGTCCCCGGCGGGGGCCGCCTGCCGGCCCCTCTCGCGGCCTGGCTCTAGCGGGCCCCCGCTGGCCGCCGCGCGCCGGCAGAGCACACGCCGCCCGCCATGCCGCCGCCGCCTCCTCCGCGCACAGGCGGCTGCGCGTCCCCCATCCGACAGCGCCCGTCCTCCGCGGCCGCCGCCTCCACACTGCGGGCGCAGGGATACACGCCCCCGCCCCGCTCCGCACCAGCCCCTTCCTTCCCTCCCTCCCGGGACGACAGCAGCGCCCCCCCGGGCCGCCCCTCACGCAACGCCCGCCGCCGCCTCCCGCCCCCACACAGGTGGGCAGGGCGAGCCGGGCCGGGCCGGGCCGGGCAGCGCGCGGCGGCGGGAGCGCTCCGCGCGGCCGCCTCCCCTCAGACGGGCAGCCACCGTCGCATTCCAATAGGACTACTTTCACCCGCCTCCCTCTGGGTTTTTGTGGTGGGGGCGCTCGTGCGGATGGCGATACCAACACCGGCCCTGGAGAGCCGGGCCTACTTTCAGCCAGCGAGCAGGAGCAGCCGCACAAAGGAAATGCACAGCTGCTGCTGCTCCGCTGCCCCGGCCTCAGGGGGCGGCAGCCCTGGCCCGGCCGGCTGCGTGTTTGCGGCTGGGGAGGACAGCAGAAGGAAGGGCCCATACGCCTCTTTGCTTTTCCAGTCCCTTTTGCAACGAGCGCAGCAAGGCAGGACACGCACGCTCTGAACGAATCCGTCCTCATGGCCCCTGAGCCAGCAAGATACGCACGGATCTCCAGTGTAAAATTAGGAGACCACCGACCCCGCACTCTTCTACGGCAAAACTTCCGCTGACTTCAGTGGGAGTTTTGCCTAAAGACTGCCGGGTCCTTTAAAAAAAAATCCTTACAAGACAAAGTCTCACATCAGCCAGCCCCCACAATAAAATCTCTGCCAGTCACTCACGCAATAGGGTGGAATAATGTTGATATTTAAATATTTATCAGTCTGTTCTCAACTTTTCTTGATCTGGCCTCCTGATTGAATTAGAAACCCCTAGGGGAATGGCTGAGTCATGTAATATTAAGGTATCCCAATCACTTGAGAGAATTGAGCAGCCTTATAAAATGAAGCTACAATGCAGAGTTACTATGGACAGCAGAGGAACTTTTTTTCTAATCTTTCCCAGTGCAACAATATTATTTATTCTTTTTCACAGAACTTTGCTGAGTAATTGGTGCAATAGTGAATGTCTCATTTCCCAAAACAAGTCACTGGGTTTTTTTGCCCCCTTCACTGAATCACAGTTTTGGACAAAAATAGACCAAAAATAAACAAAAGGTAAAAACAAGCAGTCAACATTTCATATTCAAACAATTATTTCCCAAATGATAACCACTTAAACACATCTCTTCTTCTGTCAACTACTATAAAGAGATTTTTCAATATTTAGTAATGCACTCTTAGAAGCTTTTAAAAAAAGGTTATTTCCCTACATATTTTGCTCCTTCCTACTTGGAAACAGTGAATGAAAGATTTCTTGCATTTAGGTAGCTTCTTTCATCCACTTTACAAACTCCACTTAAGATTTGTACTAAGACACACCACTTTGCCTACCAAGGAATGCAGCAGCTGTTTAATAGCACACAGACATAACACAACAGCTTAGGGCAGAAGTTGAGAGAATACCATATTAAATTTAAAAGGTATATTATTCTGATCTACTGCAAACACAGGAAAAATAACCCTTTTAATTTCATAGTTTACTTTGTTCTTTCCTGGTGATCATTTATAGTAAGATGTTAGCACCGGAGACAGACTAGGGTATAGGGCTAATAGACCCTGGCCTAAGGCCCCAGCTTCTTGAGTCATGCGATTACATCAGAATCTCAGCTTTCATTAAAAGAAAATGAAAAGAAAAAAGAAAAAAATGCATTGTAAGTTTCTAGTCCTTATGATTCCAAAGGAAAGTTTGAAAATGTAAACAGGAGTGTAACCAAAGTAACAGTATCTGCCCAGATCTGCATGCAGCCTGGAACAACAGCTCTGAGAGATACGCACTGCCTCATTTATCCCAATGGTGAGGGTACTACAAGACCCAGTGTTTTGTGGGACCTCACCAACACTGCATCCAGAGCAGACTCTTTGTGCAGCCCAGCCACCAAGCTGATTTCCTCAGCTGCCAGTGTAAATATTGGGATGTCCCCTGCATAACTAGGACTTGGAGATGGGGCCCCTGTTGCTGGGGAGATGAGGAAGCCTCATGTTGCTCTCCCTGCCTCTCTACTAGGAAACCTGGCCTCCCTTGCTTCTGCCACGCCAGTTGGAGGATGGGACCACAGGGGGGCCCATGGCATGGTATATCTAGGGAGATGGTGGCATCTCCATCTTTAGAGGTTTTTAAGCTGCGGCTTGACAAAACCCTCGCCGGGATGATTTAGCTGAGGTTAATCCTGCTTTGAGCAGGGAGTTGGGCTAGATGACCTCCTGAGGTCCCTTCCAACTCTAATAGTCTATGATTCTATGGTTCAAATTGCCTTAATGCAGACCTAGTCAGGATAGTTAATTGAAGCAAGAGCCTGCAGGGGAATCATAATATTATTTAAACTGGTCCAGAAAAATGACGACTATCATTTTATAATATGAAGTAAATTGTAAAATCAGTGTTGTATAACAGTGATTAGCCTGTCAAAACAAGTATGTAGAATCTGTGATGAATTCCCTACCATAATCTCATAATGTGGGGGCTGAGAAAAACCTCTACCTGAGAGCTATCAAGCCTGACCCCTTGAAGCATGCAACACATTTCCTTCCATTATTCCCTTTAGTGTCCTTATCTAATCTTTCGCTGGTGAAACTCCAGTATCTTGACTACCTCTCTTGGGAGTCTGATCCCTTGCCTAATTGTTCTCACTCTTAAAGACATCTTCCCTTCTGTCCAGACTAGTTTTATTTGTGTCATTGTAATACAAGTCTTTTCCTTTCCTGATATTATTTCCTTGAAGGTATTTAATTAATGTTATTGGCTTCCCCTACCTCAGCTTAGCCCCCTTTTCCCACAGCATGTATCGAGTCAGATCCTTCAATCTATTTTCATCAATGCTACCATATCTAGTCCTATTCTGAACCTACTCCCTGTCCCCTTCTCATAATGTAGAGGCCAGAACTGAGTGCAATATTCTAGGTGCAATAATACCAGGACAATATAAGAAAAGAAAGGTAAGTGAGGTAAAATCTTTTATTGAACCAGCTTCTGTTGGTGAAAGTGACATGGTTTCTCTCTTCTTCAGGAAGAGCTCTGTGAAGTTCAAAAACTTGTCCCTTTCACCAACAGAAGCAGGTCTAGTAAAGATATTGGCTCACCAACCTTGTCTCTCTCATATCCTGAGACCAACATGGTTACTACAACAGTGCAAAGACGATAAAAACAGAAAACAAAAAGAACCAG
The DNA here is from genome assembly GCA_007922155.1 of Mesoclemmys tuberculata. Taxonomy (NCBI): domain Eukaryota; kingdom Metazoa; phylum Chordata; order Testudines; family Chelidae; genus Mesoclemmys; species Mesoclemmys tuberculata. Next base: position 3,724,302 of record ML675742.1, read on the forward strand.
AGGCACCATCTCAGCTTAATTTGCAATTCATAGACACAAAAATTAGTTTTTCAGATAGACTACAAAAGGAAGTAGGTGATACAAATGACTTCACATATGTCTGGAGGTTTATCATACTATCTGTAGTATGTTACCTGATTTGAGCTCAGAATCAGAATAAAATAAATGGGAGTGAAGAGGATACATTTTGAATTTTAATCGGGACTTCTTAAGTTAATTTATATTTAATCACCACCTCAAAGTAGAATCTCTGGGTCACAGATTCAAAAACTGTCCAAGACCCCAATCCTGCAAAGAGATCCGTGTAGGCTAGCAAGCTTTTAAACCGACACAAGTCGCGCAGAAGGCGGTGGGATCTTTTGTAGGACTGGGGCCCAAGTCAGTAGTGATTAAAAGCAGTTAATAGATTATGGCTACTCAGCAAATGAATTTGAGGCCACCACATCACAGAAACCACCATTAGAATTGATTTCTTTGCTGACTGTGTCAATGAAGCTAAGAATTCAATAGGCACTGAGCGTGAAATCTTGCCTCATTGAAGTCAACGGCAAAACTCCCACAAATTTCAGTGGGGCCAAGATTTCACCCCGAGACTCTAGCTTGCCCCTAGAAGTGGCCTATAAAAGGCAAGGCTGAGGCACAGTGGGTTGGAGGATAGGATCATTAGGTAAGGAAGGCTTATGCTGCTGTTGCCTGTGTTATAGCTGCTCATTGCAGAAGAGGACTCTGGCTTTCAGCTCTGTAAGTCTGACACATTTCTCAAGCCCTAAACTCACTGTTTAAAAGGAAACTGACTTTATTTTTATCCTCCCCAACCCCAGTTCAAGTATAAGTGCATTCACCATCACTTCATGATAAATCTATCAGAAAATATTTGCCATGAAGCTCTCTTCTGAAGTGAAATGGCTCTTTAAAGCGCCGCTACTTCAACCAGCAGGTAAAATGGGACTAGATTATCTTGTCCATAATTAGGGACAATGTTAAGGGGAGACATTTTGTCCTTCATTTTCCTCTCTCCCCTGCCATGCGAAGGTGCCTTCAAACAGGAAATAAGAAGCTCACAAATCGATTTCCTTGGATTGAGAGAGAGAACATTTTGGTTTTCTTTGTTTCTGAGGTCTGGTCTAAACTGATAATGAAGGTCAATGGAATGCGGCTGCTATCAACCACATAAAGTATGCATCTCCACTGGCATGTCAGTTCTGCCGACCTAAATCGCTGTAAAATTCGACTTAATAAAACCACCTCCAGAAGTGGCATAGTGCTGAAGTTGAATTCTGTGAGTCAAATGAGCATCAGTGTAGGCAGAGCACAATGTAAATCGATGTCATCAGCCTCCAAGAGGTATTGAAAAGTGCTCTGTTGCAATTGCTCTGCACATTCGAACTCTGCTGCACTGTGGCCACGTAAACAGGAAATAGCTTCTCCCCTCAAGCCCTGGGAAATTTTGAATTCCCAATTTCCTGTTAGGTCAGCATGGAGAGAGCTTGCCAGCACACCTGATCATGGTGACTGCGCACCACTCCAACCTGGAGTTGACCTGAGGTCTTGGATCTCATCAGTCTGTGGGGTGAGGAGTCTGTTCTAGCTCAGCTCTGAGCCAGCAAAAGAAATTTGGATATCTACAAGAAGATCTCTTGTGGCATGTTGGAGAAGGGGCACAACAGGGATGCGCAGCAGTGCTGCGTTAAGATCAAAGAGCTGAGGCAGGGTTATCAGAAAACTAGGGAAGCTAATAGTTATTCTGGCTCCTCCCCAAAACATTCCACTTTTACAAGGACCTGCATGCAATTCTCGGCGTAGAACCCACCTGTATGCCACCACGTAGCGTTGATACCTTAGGAGAATCTGAGGCCAGAATGAATGAGGACAAGTCTGTGGATGAGGAGGAGGAGAATGATGAGAACGGGGCAGACAAGTGGGGTATCCCTTCTTCCTGAAAGCCAGAAGCTGTTTGCAACACAGGAGCAGCCCAGCTGGACACAGGAAACTATGACTGACCGGGATGCCAGGGAAGGCACATCTGGTGAGTACGTACTGCAAATTCCATGTCTTTGGTTATATCCACAGTCCAGAATCTTGTACCAGTGGAAAAACTTGGTGTGTGTGCCGGTGAGGCTGTGCTTCTTCATAGTTGGTGTGCTTAAGCATTGGGTTCACCCCGCAAAAGATGATTTATGTGCACAGGGGTGATCCGAGTATCCTCCATGCATATCTCCAGGAAGCTTTCATGCAGGTACTCTGCAATCCTTTGCAGAAGGTTTCTTGGGAGGGCAGCCTTATTTCTTCCATCACGATAGGACACTTCCCCCTGCCACTCTGTTATTAATTGTGCAGGCATCATCATGGAACACAGCACAGCAGCATAAGGGCCAGGCCTGTAGCCAGATGCTTGCAGCAAATCCTCCCTTTCCAACTGAGTTACCCTCAGCAGGCTGATATCACTCATGGTTACCTCGGGAAAATGGTGCACATTTACAGTACCCCCCCCCAAGAAAGTTTTTTAAAGTGTGTGTTATTCCACAGCCAGGGATGATTTCTTGGTTCAGCACACCACAAGTCCCTAAGCAGGATGTTGTTTCTATGGACCTTGGGCATCCACTAACAGGTTCCCATTTTTTTCCTCCAGAGATGGTTAACCCATACCCACTCCTCACCCTATCTACCACCTCTTAAAAGCCTGAGCAATGGGAGCCCAACATCCATGCTGCTCTAGGGAGCATGGACTTATGCAGCATGGGCACTGGGGATTTCCCTAACACTAGCCCCTTACTTACCACAACTGGAACGGCACTCCAACCCCTGCAATACTTAGGCAATGGTATGCAGTTCTAGCCTTTTCTTGGGGAGGCTAAAGGGAGTTATTTATAAACTGTAACATTGCTTTTCGTCCATAGCGTGAGTTAACAATGGGTACCTTGTTCTTTGCTTCCCTTATAGTGGACAACATGACCTTCAAAACACCATCTCGTACTCCTGCAGAGCACCTGTCACAGATAAGAAAGCAAAAAAAAACAAAAAACCACTCAGGATGACATGTTTAATGAGACAATGAATGCCTCCACGGCTACTGACACAGAGTTAAGAGCATGGACGATTTCCTTATCTGACAAGCTGGACATGGACAACAGAAAGGCAGCACAGGAGTATGAGCGTTCAACACAAGAAGAGATGCTGCGTATAAAGCATGATCAGTAAGACATGTTGAGGCATATGGTTGAGCTTCGGGAAGCTCAGCAACAGAAAAGACACCCTCTGCAGCCCTTGAAAAACTCTGAGCTAACGCACTCTTTCCTAGCCCCATCCCCAAGCAGTCTAGGAGAAGGTTGAGCAGGGTGCAGTACATGTTGCACTCCTCACCAGTTGAGGGGAGCAGAAAGAGGTGACGGACCCTTTAAGGAGTGGGAATGTGTGATTCTTTTGTGTGTACACAGCCAAAATGGACTCTGTATCCCCTCTGAGGTCCCACACAATGCATGCAGAACATTCAGTTATCTTCCTTTTCCCCCCTCTGCGAAGGATCACTCATAAAAAAGAACTGCTTTACAATTCATTACTATTTATTTATTGATAATAAGGGAATAAAGGGTGGAGGAAGTTGGGGGGGATTGGATCGGTGTGGGAGAGGAAAGGTTGGATGGGGGAACTGAATGGTTGGGAAAGGTGTAAGGTTTGGGGGGGAAATGTAGTGCTTCACAATCCATTACTGTGTTTTTATTGATAAGAAGGGAATAAAGGGAAGGGAAAGGTGTGGGGGAACTGGAATGGTGGGTGAGGGAGAAGGGGGGAACTGGATTGGTGGAGGATGGGTAGGGGATGTGAAGTGAAAGCACAACACAGATAAGCGATGCAAATTACTGTTGTGTCTCATTGCAAAAGCAATGTTTCAATGCTTCTCTAAGGCTCAGTGCTCCACAATTGGCTGTAAGCATTGCAGTAGCATCTGGCTGCTCAAAATTTGTAGCCAGCCTATCTGCCGCCACAACACAACCCAATGGGAGCTTCTCCGGCTTTGTCTCATAGACATTATGGAGCACACAGCAGGTAACTATTGGGATGTTTTTTTCACTGAGGTCTAACCTAATGAGCAAACTGCATCAGCGTGCCTTTAAATATACAAATGCACATTCCACCACCATTCTGCACTTGCTGAGTCTATTATTAAAGCACTCCTTATCTCTGTCCAGGTGTCTGGTGTACAGCTTCATTAGCCAGAGGAGCAAAGGGTAGGCAGGACCCCCCAGGATCACTATTGGCATTTCAACATTGCCGATATCTATTTTTTGGTCAGGGAAGAAAGTGCCCACCTGCATCTTTTTTAACAGACCTGAGTTCCTAAAAATACGCACATCATGCACCTTTCCAGACCATCCCACACTGATGTTGGTGAAGCATCCCCTGTAATCCACAATGGCCCGCAAGACCATTGAGAAGTATCACTTTTGATTTATGTACTCTGTAGCAAGGTGGTCTGGGGCTAAAATGATGTGCGTGCCATCTATGGTCCCCCACAGTTTGGGAACCCCATTATGGAAAAGCCTTCCACTATGTCCTTCACATTTCCCAAAGTCACTACCCTTCTTAGCAGAAGTCTATTAATGGCCCAGCACATTTGTATCACAGCAGCTTCCGTGGTGGAATTACCAACTCCGTATTGATTCCTGACTGACCAATAGCAGAGTTGGCCATTCTCTTCTCAACTGTCAGAGCAGGTCTCAAGCAAGTATTCATGTGTTTCAGGGCTGGGGACAGCTCTCCGCAAAGTTCAAAGAAAGTGGCCTTTCACATTTGAAAGTTTGGCAGCCACTGCTCATCTTCCCATGCTTTCATAACTATGTGATCCCATCAGTCACTGCTTGTTTCCTGGGACCAGAAGTGGCACTCCACCAACTGCAGATGGTGTGCGACAACCTGCAGCAAATGGGAATTGTTTCATTCTATGGCTTGTAGCAAGGCGGCCTCTGTAACACTGCAATTTTCAGTAAGATGTCTCACCCCTGAAAATACTGCAGAATAAGTCATGAGGTGTTTGTGATGCTCACAATAATAATGCAGAGCTGAGCGGGCTCCATTGCTCTCAGACAATGGCATGTGCATGGCAGAGAGTGAAGGGTTTGAAAAAATGGCACAAAAAGGTGATCATCTGTTTGTTTGGACTGGAACAAGAAGGGCGGGGGAGGGAGGACTTTGCATCATGGGAGGACAACAACCTTCCCAAACACCCCTATCAGATAGCTACCCACGATGCACTGCTTTGATTGCCGATGTAAGCGGGGATGTTGGGGACGCAATCCCCCGATGCAATGAGCATGGTGTTATCACGCTCCTCTGAATTCTGCAGCTCAGCAAGTGAAGGTCGATTTAAATTACTACTCCACAGTGTAGACGTACTCTGAGACATCACCTCCACCCATGATTCTCAGAGATCCTCTCAGAGCAATCCTCCTCATCTCCTCTCTTCTTCAAATCAACCTTGAGATGGGAAAAACTAGAAGCATTTCTCTCCAGAGCCCATCAGTGCCACTGCTGTTACCAGATGGGCCCATTACACAGCAATGCAAATAACTGTTTCCTTCATCATCTACAGAACCTGCTCTTTGTGGCAGATCGTATGGCAAAAGGGGACTTGAAGGTCCTTTTCATTCGCATCTTATTTTTCCCCAGTCTCTATTCTTTTTTACCCTTCCCCATTACCAGAAGAGGCTGCAGGCTGCTCAGGAGGAGGACTAAGCATTTATTTGCATTTTCAGATAACCAGACCACAAGCTCCCACAGTCAAGCACTGCAACCAAAGCAGCAGCTTGGGCTGTGCCTGAGCCTACAGCCCTATAGATATCTAAGCCACTTCAATAAAAATTCTACACGGATACCCAGAGAGTAGGGATGAAAACTTCGAGGACTTGCCCACCACCTTACTTGCAGTTGGGGGAGCATGTTTGTAATGGTGGCCTGGCTGGATTTGAGATCATGAGATTTTCCGCTCTCACCCCACCCTCCCTAGGTCCCCCTGTTCCCTTCCCCTCCTCCTCTAACTCTCAAGGTTGAAAATTCTCTGTGCCCCCACCCTCAGAGCATGTTTGCATTGTAATGCTTTCAGCTCTCCCATGCAGGATTCTGATCCTAGATTTACACTACACACAGCACAGGCCCAAATTAATGTTGAGCATGGCTAAATTTCAAAGCTAAATTATGAAAAAGTCATTTGGGAACTTTACAGTTTTTGTATGTTTAAGTACCTTAATGCTGTGTTGATGAGCTAAACCATCCTTTTCAAAGGGATCACATTTCACACTAACATACACTAAAACATTGTTTTGTTTTAGTTTGCTAAAAACTTCCAAAAACAGTCAGCATATGGGCCCCATTAAGCATAACATGCGTGCATTTTAAAGCAACAACAATTTAAAAATCCTTTTCAGAACACTTTTATGGAGTTCAATATTTTGCAATACACATCTTCAGTATTTACCAATTAAACATTGCATTGCATCCTTTGAAGCTAACAAATAAGCTATTGGTAAAACATTATACATGTTGTTCACACTATTTTAGTTACAGGGAATGGTGGCTGAAGTTTATGGCTATGTTTAAGGAAGGGACGTCATCATTTCAAAGAGAAGTTAAACACACAACAGCTTTCATATAGCGGCTTTCAATCCTGGTGTGCCTTAAACACTAAGGAATACAAGCTGTACAAGGGAATGTCTTATCTAACTCTAGATACACAGCCACTTCTGGGATGAAATGCAGTAGTTAACAGTGCACAGCAACACTCTTGTTTAGGACAAGAAAAAGAGAAATACTTTATTCAATTCAAATTGCAGGAGGGAATGTAGCTAATCAGAACATAATCACTCAAACTGGAATTCAGCCAGGACACCAGGACTAACACCTCACCTCTTAAGAAAATTATTATGAGATTTTCGGTGGCAGTTTCTCATCAAGGGCTTGGCTTTCTACATCCATTCTACAGCTATAGGGTAGCACTATAGTACCCTCTACAACTAAGCCAAGTCATTGGTTCTGTACAGATTCACCAGAGGAAAGAGTGCCCCCTACTGGTTCACCAAAACCATTACCTGCAGTGTCTGACATCTCACGGAGTCCATCTTTGCTTAGATTGTGAGGCAAGATCTCAATAAAGAGAAGATAGTGGAGTCCTTCATATTTAAAGAGATGCCAAGATTTTCCTCAGCTCAGTGCTCTGTATCCAGCATTAAGAGGGATTTGTATAAACTAAGTTTATACACTTGGCAATGCTCAGTTGCCGCCACGGAACTCAATAGGTTTTTATTTTATTTATTTTGTTGTGACCCAAGTCCTGTAAGGGCAACTTATAGGAAACATATGTCCCCAGTTTATCTTAGGTATATAAAATGCTTGTGTGTATATTGTGGCTGTATATATGCCACCTCATATTTGTTCCATTAAGGCAAATTCCTTAACATTTTTTTATTCTGCTTTTACTAAAGATCACACAGTCAAAATGCTGATAATAAACATAAAAGTTTAAAATTACTTTTGCCCTCATCTTGACAGGGTGGAACTAATGAAAACCCCTATTTAATTGATAGCAGTGGATTCTGTAGTTTCTCTTTTCTTCTCCAGTGTCTACCCATAACTTTGGGCTTTTGTCTCTTATTCTACAAGCCTTCTATTGATTTCTGCATCAGAACCATGCTACTTGGTGAGGCTGAATGAAATGAAACTGAATGCTGCATTTTTCCCTCTCAGTTGGCAGTACTGTTAAGTGCAGGATGTATCATAACCACCTATGCCTCTTCCATGCCACAAGGGAAATCCAACATTGGAGGCAGAGGACAGCAAAAAGTTAGACACAAATTTAGCCTTGGCATAAGCTGACACATTGACTTCAAAGGCAGTTACAACTGCTTACAACACGAATTAATCGGGGCCCTTATGTTTGCACTGATTGTGTATATAATGATTTACACCGTTTTACGGCCTGTAACTCATTCTTTGGGAGATGAGAGGGCGGGAGAGGCAATTATATATGGTTGAAGACTCATTTGCTGTTTTTCCATGTCCATTAGTTACTTTGAATAATTTCCTTGCAGTGCTGGGCACTGATGGAGACTGTTCAAGTACAGCTGGGAATAAAACAAAGACAAGTAACACAGGAGACACTGAAAGAGATCCCAAAATATATTAATTATAAGTCACACAGGCTGTAAAGGTATTAATATAGCATTGGTGCATTCAATTTTGGAATAAATAGATTCTGTTTTCTTCTTTTAAGGAAAAATACATTACAGTAAGAACATCCATTCTGTCCCTCTCCCTCCAGCCCATAAATAGTACTTGATCACATGAGTCCATGTAATTCAAAAGACAGTGAATTGTGCCTGAACAGCCTTGACTTGTAAAGCCCCTTCCAATGCGTTTTCCAGTGTCAGGGCTTTGCTGTTAATGCAACTTGTACTAATTTTTCCTTACTTCAATTGTGAAAAATCTAATACCTTTAAAATGATCTGAAAAGAGCTTACACAGAACAAAATCCCCATTTAATCTTGGCATATTAAGAGATCTTTTCTTTGAACAATACATTTAAAATGCTATTTTTCCCACCAAACCTTTTTTTTAAAGTAAAGCTCCAAAAGAAAAAAGCAACACAGACTTAGAGCGACATATTCATTTATGGTGTATGAATCTTGGCACTTTAAACTGCCAAAATTGTTAATGAGGCTATAGGCTTCCTATGACACGTTGTAGCAATAAATCATTAACTTGTTATACCAAAAAGTGCCAAATTCCATGAGATTATGTTAAAAAACAATGGGAAGCTCAGGCCCAGACTCTTTACTAGAGAAAAGACACTATGAGTGAAATGTCTCACAAAATCTATTTTATTCGGTCACTAGCCCTTGCCTACTCCTCACATACACCTGTATCATATACTCCCCACTTGCTTTCATTAAAAAAATATTAAGGCGTGGGCTTGCTTCCTTTTTCTATATCTAGTCTTCCTGACTGGGTGATCATTGTACTGGCAGCCTGTGTACTTACAGACCCAGCTATTGCCACCAGTCTGGTTCAGTGTCCCATCAGCCCTGCACAATCAATGCAACATTTACATACCTGCTGCGCAGCTGTTAAGTATCTCTCTTGAACAATTGCATTATTGGTACTTAAATGAACATAAAACATTTGAGGTCTGAAGTGGACCACTTACAGTGACGTACCACTGCTAAGAAGGGACACTGAAGTCCATCGAAGTCAATGGAACTCTTGTTTCTTAATTTCACTGGGCCCAGAGTTTGGCTGCAAATGCATGGGGACATTAAAATTATTAGCACAATTCTTGAGATGCAAAACACCTTTATAGCCCATTGACTTTAGTGGGAGTGGAAGGTGCTCAGCCTCTTATAGCAATGCCCCTTGTCCCCCATGTGTGAATTATCCATTAACTATCTTCATAAAATATAACTTATACAAGCCTACATTTTAGAGCCCTGTGATCCAAGTCTTTCTTTCCTTTTTGGTACAGTCTGTACCAATAGGCAAAACATGACATGCCCATAAAAAGAATATCAAACACAAATTAAGGGCATATTCACACAAACACGTGTGCTGGAACTAGAGGGTTGTTTCCATTATATACAAGGTTTACCGTTTGTTTCAGTGGGTTTCAGCATCCCTGCTATAAAAATTATTCCAGCCCCCCTGCACAAACACTCCTTTCCCTGCACAGGACTGCCATTTACTGCCCAGAATTCCTATGGACAACAATGGGAGTCGAGCACAGGAAAGAGAGGGGCAAATGTGTCCCTAATTGGTGTTTAAACCAATGGCAATACAGAATGCAATACAAAGAACAAGAGGAAAAATTGACAGCTGAGCTGAATTTGAGACAAATTCAGGTTCAAACAAGATTTAGCCATTATAACTATACTTCACAGCCAATTATTTTTGACCTTTCCAAAACAAATAGTCCTCAATAAGGGTGACATATAGCATGTGGCAAATCTGAACTTTTTTCAGAAACAACGATTGAGTTATCTGAGTATGAAAAAATAAAACGCATCTGAACTATGTGTTTCACGTCGTGAAACAAAACAAGAGAAACACTGCCATAGTTGGAAAATCAGAAACAGTTGGGCAGATTGTCTTTGGAGTCTTCCAAAAATGTCACCACTGGAATAAGAAGTCAAATCCTCCTTTAAGGCAATTGTTTTGAAAGATATCACTCAGTGGAGGGACTTGTTTTAGGGCCATGAATTATCTGCACATGGAACTCCTACTGACATAAACGGAAGATGCATATGCAAAGACAGAGCAGCACATGGCCATTTGAACGAAAGAGCCAGCTCATCCTTAACTGCTAGTGACGGAAGAAGAGAATTTAATTAGTATTAATGGGAGCTGGACGTAGCGGGAAAGAACAGGCCCATTAGAAAGAACAACCAGGAAAACTCACTCAAAACACACCCACCAAATGTCTTCACTGAAGCCATTCGGCAAGAATGCCCTAAATGAAAGTTATTCTAACACCTCTCTAACCCCAGAATAAACCATACAACCTTGTGAGTGTGTGAAAATAGTTAGTTAGAAGGCACTGAAAAACATTATAAAATGCATGATTTACAAGTTTAGATAGTGTCCGTCAAAGAATTCACTCAACAAAGAGTGGGTACAAATTGGATATTAGGAAATTTAGACTTGAAATTAGACGAAGGTTTCTAACCATTAGGGGAGTGAAGTTCTGGAACAGCCTTCCGAGGGAAGTAGTGGGGGCAAATGACTTATCTGGCTTTAAGACTAAGCTTGATAAGTATATGGAGGGGATGTTATGATGGGATAGTTTAATTTGAGCAATTGATTTGGATTATCGGCAGATAAGTCTGCTCAATGGTCTGTGGGAATGTTGATGGGATGGGAACTGAGTTACTGCAGGGAATTCCTTTTTGGGTGTTGGCTGGTGAGTCTTGCCCGCATGCTCGGGGTTTAGCTGATCACCATATTTGGGGTCGGGAAGAAATTTTCCTCCGGGGCGGATTGGCAGAGGCCCCGGAGGTTTTTCGCCTTCCTCCGCAGCGTGGGGCATGGGTCGCTTGCTGATGGATTCCCTGCAGTTTGAGGTCTTCAAATCTCACTTTTGAGGATTTCAATAACTCAGTCATGGGTTCGGGGTTGTTATAAATGTGTATGGGTAGGGTTTTGTGGCCTGCCTTGTGCAGGAGGTCAGACTAGATGATCATACTGGTCCCTTCTGACCTATGAGTCTATGAGTAGTTGGAAGAGGCACAGAAAAAAGCTGCTCCTTTTCCCTGTTACTCTTCAACATTATACTAGATTCAGATCAGGCACCCCAGTGAAGTAGCGGGTATCAACATTTCATAGAGGGATGATCTGTTTTTGATAGAGGCAGACTGCATCTTTGGTTGCTCACTAACATTAAGAATATCACTCTCAAGCTGCTAAAAATCAGTCCGTCAGTAGTTTCTGTAGAGACAAAGTAAATCTGGGGACTCACCTAACAACAAATGTCTTTCTGTGCCAATCAAAAGATCTAGGGGCAGTGGGTGGAGCTTGCCTAGAAGATGAAACCAAAGCATTGCAATTGGATGAAGACAGTGAGCATCCCCCCATGATTCTTTGGAGTGACTGAACTTTTGACCTGTGAACTCCCTCCTAAAGCAGAGAACACTGGCCTAATGATTCTTGAGGAATATCATGTTATGCTGCTTTGAATTTTGGCACGAGTTGGAAGAGAGGATGACAGACTCCAAAAACAGTTTTAAATGTTGTAGCTGTAGTCCTAATTCTATACCATTGGGAAAATATATGGTTTTCAGTTCAACAGATCTTTCAATTGGGTTAAACAGAGTACCGAGGCATGTCTCATCCCAGACCTATTAAGAAGTACCTAACCTTAACACAGTTGTCTTCAGTGGGACTATTCATGACTAAATGCTTGCTGACGCAAGTATGGATTACACTGTCTAGCCCACAATCCCTTCAATTTGTGCTGAACAGCAAAGATTTTATTTTATTGCTCATTTCATTTAAGGAAATACTGAGTGCAATAACTATTTAGGGATGTTTTTCTGTCAATCAAATGCAGTTGTCAATTTTCTATGAATAAAATGAAAAGAAAGGTGGGTGAGCAAAGTATCATGCTGTATGTTCACACTGGCCCTGACTACCTACTCATTTACACCAGTGTAAATATGCGGTAATGCCAGTGAAGTCAATGCCATCACAAAGGGTTAAAGGAGGAAAGAAGCAAAGCAAGTGATTTTAACTTGCTAGCTGTAAATCTTCTTTCTCACTGAACCAATACAGCATAATATTTTACAGAGAATAATGCATCAGTGGTTCTCAGCTTGGGGTCTAAGTGGTCCACAAAAGGTTATCATTACCATAGAATAGTGGTTTTCAACCTGTGGTTGTCTATGTCTAAGATTTCCAAAGGGGTCTGCACTTCCATTTGAAATTTTTCAGGAGTCTGCAAATGAAAAAATTTTGAGAACCACTGCAGTAAATTTGGGACTGGAAAAGAATATTTAATCCAGATTATAAATGAAGAACGCAGTAGTGGCCATTGTGATGGATGGCTACATCTGAATTTATGGCCTGCATATGAATATCCTTATGAATTATATATGGTAAAAAACCCTCCCTTTCTCAAGGGTGAGCTAGAGATTTTCTATGGATAATGATGTCCTGAAGGTGGAAAAGGAGAGGTCCAGAAAGAACTCTAGGCATTTCCCAAGAATGTGGACAGAAGACAATGCAGTGGGAGACCAACACCACAAGCGGCATGCAACACAAATGAACTTGCAAATAGAGCCATGCCTTTCAAGGTAGATGCAGACTTTTGGGGAGATGACAAGTGCTGTTTTGTCCAAAGCAACTGGCTACAGACTGGGAGATGAAAAATGCAAGCAAGAGTAACCAGAATTTGTCCACCAACCTGGCAGTGCCATGATCACAGAAGTGGCTTGAAAGGCCTTTTAGTCTGTGCTCTAAGAGGTACCACCAATGGCAGGCATGCTGGTGTGTTAATACCGTCCTTATTTCTTTCTAGTTGGGGAAAAATCCTTTACGTCACTGATATCTGATGTTTGCATCAAGCTCAAAATTACAAAGTAGAGAAAAAGGGAGTCAAGATGGAATTTTCTGATTGCCTTTCCATGTCATTCTACACTCCTTTTCAACTGGTGATTGGAAGGTTCTTCTTACACAGCAAGGCTATTTTATGTATGTTCTGCATAATAAAAAAAAACAACCATGTGAAACACTCCTGGAGGCTAGGGTAATTACATTACTCATGTGTTTCAAGTCTATCGGTTTTTGGCCTTGTGCTGCAACACAATCTGAGATGTTCTAAGGAATCCCAGAAGTACACAGATTAGGTCATACTGGTTGATGGTAACTCTACATCTGACTCTGGTATTGTTTTCCTGTATTAAAATTAATGTAGAGAAACCCACCTTACTTTCTTGCCAGCTTCCACTGCTATCTGAACTGTTCACTCCTTGAACTGTCTACTGAAGCGTGTTGCAGTTTAGCAATTTCATAACGAGAAGTGAGGGGCATATGCAGTGATGATATCCCAAATTTCCAATAACCAGTTCTATAAAGGCAGGTGATATTTAAGAACCTATTCTGAATAGGTTCTTAAACATCATGCACACAGCACCCCAACAACCCAGCACCCAAACTTCACAGTGCCCTCCACCGTGAAATTGACCCTCCCTGGTCAATTTCGGTGGCAGGGAGAATCACTCCCTGCAGTGAAATTGACCCTCCCTCGTCAATTTCGGTGGCGGGGAGCGCTAAGAACCGGTTCGCTGAATTTTTTCTATTTTAAGAACCGGTTCGCACCGTTGCGAACTGGTTGGATATCATCACCGGGCATATGCCATATTTTCTGAGCATGCAGTGCGAAAATATAGTTAATAAAAATCAATGCTGGAAAGCACAACATAAATATAATGGATTTTTTTACAACTATATTTATTCTTTCTGATATCCAGGAAAAGAAATTAAGTATAAGTCTGAAAAATGCATATTACTAAGCAGCTTAAGTTATTTATGCAATTAAAATGTGATTAAAGCAAATCGTCTCTCACCCTTAAAGTCTTCACATTTTTCAGTTTATTGAACTATTTAAACTCTATTTAATAAACTGATATTGCCCTCTAGTGTTCACATGTGGCTTCAAATTGCTATAGAAATAGAAGAATGATCCCTACAAGTTATCTAATGGCTTCTCTTTTGTAACTGGAATTAATGAATTCCAGAAAATTAATCTGGTAGATTGTAAGGGTTTTTTCCCTAAAAAACTAAGAATTTTTAAAATAACTTATTTCACTTCTTGTAGCTCAAATTTCAATTCAGTTTCCTTACCAAATAGGTCACTGCAAACATGCACCTTATTTCCATGTATCTGTTGTTTTCAAATGTCTGTTTACTATCTTGTATAGATGCAATGTTTTAAGTTTGTATTTTAAGTTATATTAACCAACCACTTGAGCCAGAGCCAGCTCAGGATGATGCAAGCTGTGTCTGCCAACTAGCAGCTTCTTTAACACCCCCTCCCTACCTGCCTCCTTAGTATAGTTGAGACTCACACTGGGATCTTCATGGCCTTAGACAGCAGCTCCAGCAAGTGAACTAAAAATGAGCCTCCTTCTGGCCCAGCCAGTAAAAGCTAAACTCTTTCCAGAGCATGGTATACCAGTAAATTGTCTGGTACTAACAGATATGCAAATAGGGATTATTATTAGACTAAACAGATATTATGTATTAACAAGGTCTGCTCACACAGACCATATTCAAGACCTCCTACAAATACGGACTGTCCTTTTAAAAGGAACAGTCTACTTCAAATCTAGTAATTCAGTTTAAGAAGAAAGAAGTAGTTTCAGGCATTACTGCTACTCCTATGTCTTTTACTATATTTATCATTTCACAAACACATTTTCCATATTCCCTGGTAAGAGACACCCATAAATAGTGGAAAAGTAAACTGATTACAGACGAAGTGGTCAACTGAACAAAGTAAGATGTTAAAATTGAGATACTGTTCTCCCTCTACTGTCTTTCATTTATCATAATCTCAGGTGTTACCTAATTTACAATTAAAACATTTTCAGACAAACATCATAGAAAGCTGGTCTTGCCTCAATACAATGAAGTTCACTTAGAGGAAGCTTTCAACTTCTTTGATTTGCATAAATTAATCTGTGAACAACAACTAAATTTTCTGCATAAATCTCTTAATTAGTTTAAGCTAAAATTAAAGATGGATGCTTTAAGAATTTTATTCTGAGGAAACTATTTTTGTACCCCTCTGTTTATCCCTCCCCTCCCAAAATATAAAACCTCACCCCAAGTGCCAAATTTCACACACAGCCTAAAAAACTGTTGGATATAGGTTACTTTTTGTATTTAAAAATGAATTATTTCTCCTTATTCATGATAATCCCGTTTTTTGATAGTTGATTATATTGGCAGTCAAATGGATATTCTAGGATCTAGACTTTCATTTAAAAATGTAATTCTAGACTTCATGTTTGTGATAAACCTTGAAAATGTGAACTGAATGCAACAAACCCTATCATCCCATCACACACGCACTGTTGCTTCCCACAGCTATGCCCCCAAACATGGCTGTTCTCTCATACTCTTGTTCATCCCTTGCCTCATTGCCAGGGGCAGGGAAATCTGTGCAGAGAGTGACTGTGGGTGTTAATAGCCACGAAGTGGAGGCATTGTAGGATTGCCACCTCTCCAGTTTTCCCAGGATCATCCCTATTTTGAAGTAGCTGTCCTGGGAAATCTACAAGGACAGCTACCCATACCACACACTGCCAGCTGTCCAGTTTTATGGACTCAGGATAATTTCAGATGTCCTGAGTTTTTGTACCTCAAAGGTGGCAACTCTATGAGGGAGATGACCAAAGGTGTGTGTGAAGAGGCTAAGGCGGTGTGACACAGGGTTAGATACAGGGAGGTTGGGAGAGGGGACATAGCTATGCAGTGGGCCTGGAATGAAGTGTGAGCTCTGAGTGGGCAGCAGTGCTTCCAGGGCTCCCCTGAGTGCTGAGACTGCATACAGCTTCTCCTGCTAAAATCAGAGGATACACAGGTTTTACTAAGATAGTTCTATTGATTGGAGGAGGCCTCTCTAAGGGCTGGACATGTTTGTGTGATGTGGTTATAGCTGTCCTTTAAACTTGCTCCTTTTCTTGTAACTGTTATGAAACTGAAGAGTACACCTTCCACTGCCCTGTTGGTGGCAATCCTGTAATGTCCCTGTCAACTCCATCAGAAGCCTCTGCACGCTCTTTGATTAGGTGTTGAGTCACACCAGTTTAAGAATTATAGAATAGAGCAGAATCTTTTATGTACAGATGCCATCTCACTAGGTCATGCTTTTGTCCTGAAGAAACTTGAATGCAGCTTGCTTTACTTTGCTATGACAAAGCAGGTTCCCTCTCTGACACTTATGGCAAAAACGAGGGGTCAGAGACTAGTATCCCTATGGAAAGGGCAGAATCAAGTTTGTGGTGTGTGATGGAGAGTGGTTGGCAGTGGCAAGATGCCTGCCTGGCAGTAGTGGAATAGAAGGCATAGGTTGTTAGGTGGCTTACCTTTCATTTCCTTGATTTTCTATCAGGTATATTTATGTGTGTGGCAACCTTCACTGTTACATGATGAAGTTTTGCATATGAATGATTTCTTTTTTAAGTTCAAAGAGTCCTTCTGAGGCATGAAGCAATGCATTAAATAGGACTGTCAGGTAAATAGTAGTGTTTACATGCTGTTTAACAGATATTTTTGTGCAAAATAGTAACGGAATACAGGGATGTGCTGTGCAGATGCACAAAACCAGTTTTGTTCAAAACCTAAGAGAGTGCCGAACGTTACGTTAGGATCTTGATCTTTTATTTTAAATCTAAAAACTTCTCTGCTTACCTTAGATGGGTTTGTTTATTTTAGGGTTTAGCAGTTAACTGAATGTCACACCACAATTCAGTGTATACTTTTGGGGCGGGCGGGAGGAAGTAATACATCAACAGCTGCATGCCCCTTTCCCACTACGGTTAAGAGAGAACACACCCTCCTCAAGGATTTCAGTGCTGCTGTTCAGTTTCAGGGTACAGCTCTAACAAGACTGCCCTTCTTACCAATGTCTTGTTTTACTTTCTCCTCCCCTCACACATCAGCATACATTCCATTGATCAAGTAGTCTAGCCTAGTATAACGTCTTCTCTGAAGAGACTGAGACATTCTTCGGCCTAGTAGTGCAATAACTAATAGCAAAAACACCATTCCAAAAAGGAAAGCTGCTACAAGGCCACTTTTGTCACCAGACTGAGGGGCATGCTTGCTTTTTGGAACACCATCTCGTAAGTAGCTTTCTGAATCAAGCCGCCTATCATCCTGAAAAGGAGCAGAGGAATCCTTTTTGAGCAAAGCGACAACTGACGAAGAAAAGAGGCTGATGCTGCTAGTCATGTTGGTAGAGGTGGCTATTGAACTGACAGTGGTGGTAGATGTTCTTAGCCTTACAGATTCCGTAGCAGTTCTGAAATTAGAGGTCCTGTGGTCAGTGGTGGTAGGAACCTGGGCGCTGGCAGTGGTGTTTCTGGGTACAGCATTGGTGGTGGTTGTAGTGGTAGAGGGGGGTAGAGGGGGGGTGCTGAGCTGAGACATAAAACCTGCACTTGTAGGCAATACATTGGTTATTTTTTGTTTTGGGAAAGAATCTAAGGTCTCAGGATGTTTTTTCTCTTGGTCTTCAGAAACCTGTGTGCGCGATTCAGTCTCATCTCGATGTTCTGTTGGGTGGTCCCCTAGGGCAGGTACCTGAGAAGTGACAGATTTCTGCAAAGCAGCGCTTTGATTCAGGTGACCAGCCTGAGTAGGAAGGTCAAAGCGAGCTGCTTGTGAAGAGAGAGCGCTTCCGTTCGAGTCGTAATTTGCAAGCTGTGCGTCCAGAATCTG
Organism: Mesoclemmys tuberculata; assembly: GCA_007922155.1. NCBI lineage: Eukaryota > Metazoa > Chordata > Testudines > Chelidae > Mesoclemmys > Mesoclemmys tuberculata. Next base: position 3,742,284 of record ML675742.1, read on the forward strand.
CACACCTGAAAATAGAAAGAAAACAGAGGAAGAAATTATTCAGCCCACTTCAGCAATCAAATGCTTCCTCTGCCTACTGCTTCTTCTGAATGCAGTAGAAAATCATAAAAGGGGCCAACCCCGAAATGAAACAACTAATTTCCCTGGGGCATCATGACTGTCTCCTCTTTTCTAAAAATCACTCAAGTGTTTGGCGATATGCACGTTAAAATTACAGTTGTCACAGCACCAATTGACACTCCATATCCAAAGCCTCAAAGAATAAGCCTGATTCTTCCTAGTCTTGCACCTTATGTAAGCATTTACCTCTGTGCAAAGCAATCATTTGATTTGGTAAGTGTTTTGCACTTGCATTGCACTTTTTAAAATGCCCACACAGAGGTGCAAGGCAGTGAAGAATCAGGCCAGTAATCCTCAAAACATTCTAAGTCTCTGCCAACCAAAGGAGCAGAAGTTACCAAGTCACGCTTTGCATATATCTATGTAAGGTACTTGTAACGCCTTTATTGCTGCAGTATCTGACCACCTCACAATGTAACTGCCCTGTGAGGTAGGGAAGTACCATTATCTTCATTGTACAGAGGCACGGAAAGGCTAAGTGACTTGCAAAAGGTCAAACAGGAAGTCTGGGGCGGAGCATGAACTTGAACCCAGCTCTCAAGAGTCTCAGGCTAGTATCTAACCACTGGACCATCCAGAATTATTTTCTTATAAATGCTCTTTACTTCATGTAGTTTCTCTATGCACTTGTTTGTAACTTTTTTTTTTTTTATCATGCAGATGAGCCAGGCTTAAGGGTAACTTTGGACCTTCCAGCTCCAGACAGGATAGGGAATTCAGTCCTTGGTCTCTTTTTGGAGGAAGGAGGAACATGGCATTGTTACAATTGTACAGCATCAGGGACTGAATGGGGCCTATACAATTTACAAGCACTTCTTTGACTGAAGTATCTGCCAGATTCAGGGTCTAGCACTGCCACTTTAACAGCATACCTGGAACAAATTAAAATGCTGAGGCGTTACACTGGCACTGAAAGAATTTAAAGATTTCAACATCTTGCAAACATCTTAAAATCGCTTGAAGGATGTAGGCTATGCCTATTAAAAAAAGCTGCATGTGCATATGGAATTTGTGATGCTAGTGGAAGACCCTTGTTCCCACATCACATAGTGAAACCTGCTCATTGCAAATACACTCACTTGCTTTGTCTATCAGGCAGAGGGACTGTCACATGGATTCCCAGCCCGACTACCAACCAGTGAGCAGAGTGAAGAAATATTCCTACTTAGCAGCCAGCTAGAAGAGTTCCACCCATTACAGCCCATGCCTATAGAGAATAAGGAAAGTCACCCTAACACCCAGTAATCAGGAGACAGAAGAACCCTCTCCCTCCCAGCAGCTAGGAAGAACAGAAAGAACGTGTCTCAGGAGCGCGACACATAGGGGGGATTTTTACTGTGACAAGTAATGGCTGTTACTAGGGTTACAAATCCCCACACACTCCAACACACCTCACCAACCCCCTACATAACAAACCGACTTGCTGAACAGCCTGGGTCCCCATTCTTTTGTTAAGAGAAAGGTACCCTCCCCGTGAGGGTCATCATGAGGGGAAGTGGATGAAGAGTTCTTAGAAGTGAGTGGTAGGGCCTGTTAAAACTACTAGCTGGAGTCTGATAGCAAAACATGCAGAGCTTGGCATGGTAAAAGCTGCATGCAAACTCATACTACTGACAATGATTCCATTATGTTAAGATACTGTATATCGACCCAATACAAAAAACTTAACACTTCGGGTGAGTAATAGTTTGTGAGAAAACTAATTAACTGGCACAACTCCTGTGTGTCCACATTATCATCATCCAATAGCCAGCTGGATTTACCACTGGGTGTGGTGCTTCACACTTATTCACTGTATTTCCTCTAAGTATTGCAGAGGTCACCAAATACAGAAATACCAAAGCAAACAAACAAAAACCCACACACACCCAACATTCAGATAACCTAGAATTAATGGTGGAATGGTGGATTGAAAAATCCCTAAGAAAGGAATTTTCTCTCTGAAAAAAGTTAAGTGGTTAGAAGACCAGGTTAAGGTTCCACTTTACAAGATCAACAAATCATTAAAGTATGCAGATATAGTGAAAGTCACCCAAATAACTGCACTTTTCCCCTGCCCCCTGACAGAAGCCAGGAACTAAAATAAACAAATTGACTCTCACTTAGGTTCACTTCATCAGTGATTGCACTAGTGTCCCTAATGAAGGACGTACACTCTTGCTTCCCTCAGAATTTTCCCCACTATATCTTGATATTGACCGGCGACATCTCTGTTCTTAGGAGCAAAATCGTGCAATACACACAAAATAGGTACTGGACTGAGACCACCCACCTCATTTATTTGAGGTGTAAATCAGAATTTGACCCCAGGCAAGTGCACTAGCCTTGTGTGCTATTCCCCCTTCATTAGCCACAGGCCTTTGCAAAAGAACAGACAGGAAAGAGACTAGAAACTGAATATAGGAAGTGCTTAATTTGTGCCAGACCTTGCCAGTACTGAGCCCTGGCACCTCTAAACTTGCCAGTTCATAGCCCCGGCTTGCTGCATCACTTATGAATGTAAAATAATTGCTTGAGTCCCCCTGCTCCTCTTTCATTAAAAATTAAGCACCGAACACAGAGAAAATTTAGAACGGGGGGTAGACTGTTAAGTAGCTTACACTCAGATTTTGTCTGCCTTAAAACTGATGTAATTGGATACATATAGGCCTTTTAAGAGTGATGAATTTAAAATATACCAAACAGTAGCTACATTCAGGGTCTCTTCTGTCTCATCTGGAAGCCCCTTAACCGAGACTGCTTTGCTAACTTCCATTATATTGGGTCATGAGGAATTAAAAGACCTTAATAGTTAATTCAACTCTAATTAAAATGGAAAAACCATCTATCCCAGCTGCTGTCCTATAAATTGGAAAATACATTTTAGGTTTCTAGATAGGGTGACCATATTTTCCCACAGGGAAAACGGGACACTGCAGCTGGCCAGTCTGAGCCCGCCCTACCCTGTGTGAGGGGCTGGCCGAAGCCACCCCCAGCCCGAGGCCAGCTCCAGCCTCAGCCTTCCTTGCTGCCTGAGGCTGGCCCAGCCCCAGCCCTCCTTGCCTCCTAAGGCCAGCTCCAGCTCTTCACACTGCCCAAGCCAAGCAGGGTTGGACCAAGCTGCTCAAGATGATCAGCTGGCAAGAGCAAATGGCACAAATGTCCAGTTTTGCCAAAAAAAAAAAAAAAGTCAGGATGGCTTGGACAGGGCTTAAAAAAAAGTAGGGTCTTGGCCAAAACAGGATGGAAGGTCAGTCTATTTCTAGAAGGTACATTAAGCAGCATAGAGCAAAGAAACAGTTACATTATAAATTGGAATGCAATAACTTTTTTAAAAAACTGCCATTTAAAACCATAACAAGAAGGCGAAAGATCCTTGTAGTTAGACACCAGTTTGTTACCACGTGGCCTTTTCACAATCTATCCAACAGAGAGCAAAAAACCATAGTCTTCCAAGAACAAGTTATTGATTTTCTGCAAGCTTCAGTCAGTTGTTAAAAAGTGATTACACGATGGTTTGATATTTTATTATTCAATGTGCACCACCAACTCAAAGGTCACAAGCGAGATAGTCAAAATCCCAACAGTCTCCCCAGTTCCTAGGGCATTACCTCCCAGACAAGGAATTTGCCCAACAAGACAGCAGATGTGGCCAGCTAAACCACTATTCCTGTCTCATGGCTAAAGAAAGGAGTGTAGCACTGAACCTCCCTGGCAGAAGCCATGGTTTTAGACAAGCACCCAAAGTAGAAAAATGATATAATATTCATGTACATTGGGTTGGGTTGTGTAACTTGCAGATTACCAAATTCACTCCCTCAAACAACAACCAGAAAATGGCAGTATGTGTGTGGAAGTTAAGCTGTGGGAAACAGTTTGGGTGGGGGGATGAAGAAGGATCTCGTCACCCTACATAAATCTTTCCATCTTCTTCCACGAAGCCAACACGTGTACCTGAACACTCATGGATGCGCTATTAGGAGGTGGACAGTTATTGCATCCAGAGTTTGACTAATCGCTCCCTATATTTTTGGGGTTAAAAAAAAAGTCCTTCTTCTTTCCTCATTTTCATTCTGCAAGTTCCCAACTGCAAGATCTTGTCTTCTTAAGTGATTGTCAAGTGGTAGGAGCACCAGGGGCACTATAACAGAATAGACAGTCTTGCTATTGAAAGAAGACGGAAAGGCAGTACACAAACCACTATTTTAAAAATATAAAGGAAGACTGGTCCTCCAGAACGCCCTCAGAAAGTCTATCTGCTAAACCAGAGATTCTCAGCCAGGGGTCTGGAGGTCATGGGGGGCCATGGGCAGGTATCGGGGGGGGGGAACCAAAATAAATCCGAGTAGGACTGGTGTTAGACTTGCTACGGTCCAGGGCAGAAAGCCAAAGCCCGAGCTCTGCCACCCAGGGCTGAAGCCAAAGCATGAACAATTTAGCTTCACAGGGCCCACTGTGGCATGGTGCCCAGGCAGTTGCCCTGCTTGCTACCCCAGAACAGCAGCCTTGGCTTTTAATCTACAGATATGCAGAAAAACAGTTCTTGTGGCACCAGTGGACTATGGAATTTGTATAGTATGTTGGAGCTCAGAAAGAAAAAAAAGTTGAGAACTCCTGTGCTAAATCACCTGAGAGGTCATCTCCTAGTCCCCACCCTTAAAAGGAAATGCCTAATGGGATTCTATGAGTATTCTCAGTAGGTATCCACCAGTATCACGGCTGGTTATCTGTATGGAGCAGGTTGTCTGAGTTCCACATAAGAGTGTGAGAGGTGGAGCAGAAACCCCAAGTAGTTTTTCAGCAATAACTTTGGTGGCTGGAAGGAGAAGACAAAACGTCTCCTGAATCATGAATGGGTTCTGTGGTGTTTAGCTGGAAAAATCAAGTTTGTCCTGAATAAAACTGCTCCAATATTAAGACTGTTTTTCTTTATGGCTAATAAATAGGGCTTCTTTAAGGTGTAATCTCGTGCACATTTCTGTTTGAAAAAAAAAAAAAAAACTTAAAAGGTTTGTCACAAGACGTGGGCCAGGCTTCTTGGTAACTACCTCTGAGAGCTTATCAGCAATGTAGGCTTAAGGTAAACAAGCTCAAATACAATATTTCCATAATTCAATATGAACAGAAGCCAGAAAAACTGCACAATTAAAAACAAATGCTGTAACCAAGCAAGACTACAACTCAGCAATTGCATCTTTGGCATATCAAGAGCCCACACACAGTTACACGTTCTCTTCCCTCTTTCAATCCTCTACATACTCTGGGGGGAGAAAAGAGTGGGAGAAGTGTGATAAAAGTTACATAATAAATTAATTACTTTGATTCTTCTGGTTTTGCACCCCAGGAGTTTAAGCCCTTTTGGTCCTTCCCCTGCCCTGGTTTCCTGGTGTTATCATAGCAAATGCACCCAGACCGTTTCTGAAAAAGTTATGTGGATGATCTCGCTAGACAGCATGTTTTCCCTCACTAATCAATTCCTTCCCAGAAAGAGAAAGTTACCTCTTCAGTAAGCTCAGCCTTTGGGAGATATCTGAGAGAGAAAAAAAACTATAGTCTATTTAAAAACTTGTGTTCTCTGCAAGGTAAGCCATACTAAAACCACCATATAAACTCCCTTGGGCAGAGGACAGTTTAATTGTCAATTTGTTATAGAGCTCAGTCAGGTGCAAGTATAGAAGTATATTTTGAAGCACAAAGGTGGGTGAGGTAATATCTTTTATTGGACCAACTTCTGTTGGCGAAAGAGACAAGCTTTCGAGCTACACAGGCCTTCATTACCTCTCCCACTTTGTCTCTCTAATATCCTGGGAACAACATGGCTGCAAGCACATTGCTAACAAGTATATGTTGGTCAGCTTGCTACATCTTCACAGCTGACCTTAGTTCTATTAATGTATTAGCACCAAAAACTGCACAGCACATTAGAGGCAACAAGAAATTCCTGAGTTCTAAGCCTTCTCTAAACCTTGCTATTGAAATGCAGTCTGGTCTTGGGGAAGCCACTTTGTATCTCTGCTTTCAGTTTTTCTACCTGAAAAAGAGGAATATTACTACTTCTGTTTACTTACTAACCTTACAGAGATGTGAAAATTAACTAAAATTTGTACTGTGCTATTGTATCTAGCTATTTATACCCTCACCACCATAATATGAGCCCTTCAAACACAAAGTGCTACAAGGGTGCTAAATTTCTACTGCTTCTAGTAATATTCAGTATATCCACAGGGAATTTCTCCCAAACACACAGAATGTGCCATAATGGAAGAAGCTTTTTAAGCACACACAAACTGTATTATTTAGAAATACATCACTGGCCTAAAGAGTCTAAACAGAAAGCATTTATATGAAAGATTAGTGAGGAGATACCATTTGCTGACACATCTGTTCCACATTGTCATAGTATAACACGGTGGGCTTGCTTTGCTTGTTTTTTTTTTTTAAAGAGGGGAAGAGTATAAAAGATTTAAGTTTAACACAGAGTGGGGCACCAAGGTGCATCATGGGAGATGAAGTCCACATGAGGAGCCAGGTCCATAAAGAAGAGTGGGGGTATGAGGTGCCTGAAACTACAACTCCCATGAAGCACTATGGTAGCATTTCCCAAATTAAATTTTCAGTTTTCAGCTGAACATTTCAGTTTTAAATTTTTTGCTGATAAATCAAAAATTTCTGCCCAGTTCTAATGGATGCAGACATCTGTAAGACACATAACAGTATAAATGAAGTCAATGATCAGTTGCTTTTAGTATTGTTTACCTCTATTTATCCTGTAGCTTATGAGCCCTTTTGCTGGTTTCATTGGACAAGATTCCTTACTAGGGCAGTAGAACAGGTAGCAATTTGGATGCTTGCCTACCCTTCGAGCATCAAAAATCACCAAGTTACATTGCCTAGCACCTGCAAAAATGATAATATATAATATACTTTAGCAGCAAGAAGTCTTATATCTGCCTCTTTTATGGTAATATGCTCTACTTAGCTTACTAAAATCCTCCAGATCAGTAGGAAAGGAAAAGAATGAATATATCACAATGTACAGGAATTAATATACAATTAATATTGCATAGGGATTAATACATGTCTTAATTACTAGATACCTACAAGCCAAAGGCCAATCTGTAAGATGCTGCACCTCCTTCTACCTACCCAGGAGGTGTAAGAGAAATAGTAAGATAAGCCTCCCCTCACCCAACTGCTGGGATTCCTACCAAGGTGCTGCTGTCCAGAGACCAGACCATAGGGAACCATTTTTCATATTAGCCTTTGGCTTAAAGGCATCTAATAAATTTGAAAATCTTCTAACTTCTTTGAGTGACTGAAAGGGAGATTTCACCATCCCCAGAGCCTCCTGACTGTTTCTGCTTTTTGATTCACTGTTAACACTGTGACACTGCTATCTGTATTTATACTTCATTCTGCTTCTATAGGCTTGATCGAAAGCATAGTTCTCAGAAGAGTGAGAGCATTTTACTTTTCAGCTACTCAAATGTAGCATAAAAATATCCTTTGTTTGCTTTTTATTCTGTTTCTGGACCAAAAAAGTTATGGGTTTTGCATCTTGGAATGGATGGCAGCAATGCGGGGAAAGGGTTTAAAACCATTGTACATGCCTTAAGTTCAAGAAACATGCAATAATTGCTCAGACTAATCAACACTGCTAGTGTTTAATCACTAAGGTCTCATAGGTAAGGAAAACAGACGAACATTCACAATATCTTGTTAGTCTTGGTGTGAAAAGAGAGAGAGAGATTCACATTTCAGTGCTGAAAAAGGAGCAGAAATACACAATGTCCTGGTTTTTCCTCTTTGAGAGCTGACATCAGCTCATTCTATCCCAGCCTATTACAAGCACGTCATAAGCAATGATAGAGAAGAACAGAGATCAAGGAAGTAGAAGTTTACCCGATATGTTTTTTTCTAAGCAGCAAACATTAATACAAACTTCCTGAGTTGGCGTATATATTGGCTCCTTCCCTCTGATGCCTTCTGAGAGAGATAACATCATGTCAATGACAACATTTTCCATCTTCTCTATAGAGCAATTTTGACTTAGGGATGGCCCAGGTATCATGCAACACAGGATTATGAATGTGCAAGTAGAACACCAAGTTATGCTGATGGACATTTTTACTTAGGTGTCTTCTTTGGAACAGTGATAAACTTCTTGGTGTTTAACGTCAAGATAATTTCATTTTAAGAAGAATGCATATCTGCAGGGGAAAAAATAAGGAGAGTTTTCTTTAGTCAAAATAAAGTTTTCAACACGTTATAAGATCCTTTTGTACAAGTAGCAAATGTAGGTAATTTTTTTAAAATTTGTATTACATACTAGATGCAAAGTTACTTATTTCCCAACATATTTGGCATTCAAAATATTTTAGAATTTCCCAATTAAAAACATCGCTCCACTTTTCAAATGAAAAAGGGTGGTGAATACAGCACACAAGACTCTCTCTGAGGTTCTTATATGGGCTTCCATCACCATAGTATCTGAGGGGCTCACAAGCTTTACTGTAAGGTACGAAAGTGCCATTTTACAGAGGGGGAACTGAGGCAGAGAAGGTATAAGGGACTTGTCCACAATCCCATGGAAAGTCTACACCAGACCTAGGGATACATAGTGCAATTCTCTTCCCTATTTTTGCAAACAAGATGCCCAAGAACATAGAAGGGAATCAGTGCAAATACTGGAAATAAGTGATTTGGGGAATTGCTATTGAAAGACACAGCCTGCCTTACATCACCACTCTCCAGCTCAAATCTGCTAGAGGGTCAATAGTGAAAAAACAGTTATGTAGATTCATCGATTCCCAGGCCAGAAGGGATCACTGTGATAGTCTGACCTCCTATATAACACAGGCCACAGAATGTCCCTAAAATAATTCCCAGAGTCTATCTTTTAGAAAAACATCTAGTCTTGATTTAAAAAATGTCAGTGATGGAGAATCCACCATGACCCTTGATAAATTGTTCCACCGGTTAATTAGTCTCATTGTTAAAAATTTATGCCTTGTTTCCAATCTGAATTTGTCTAAATTTAGCTTCCAGCCATTGGATCATGTTTTACTTTTCTCTTCTAGATTAAAGAACCACCCCCTATTAAATGTATCTTCCCCATGTAGGTCCTTACAGACTGTAATTAAGTTCTCTCTCAACATTCTCTTTAAGGTAAATAGACTGAGCTCAATGAGCCTATCATGTTAAGGCACGTTTTTTAATCCCTTAATCATTCTCATGGATCTTCTCTGAACACTCTCCAATTTATCAACATCTTCTTGAATTGTGGCCCCCAGTCCTGGACACACAGCATTCCAGCAATGGTCACGCCAGTGGCACATATAGATATAAAACAACCTCTCTAATCTTACTTGAGGTCCCCCTGTTTATACGTCCAAGGATTACAGTAGCCCTTTTGACCACAGCATCATTCAGGGAAGTCATATTCAGCTGGTTATCCACCACAACCCATTGGTGTTTTGTCAAGCAAGCGGGTGGTTCCAGTCAACTTTTTAATGGATGGCATCCACAACACAAAAAGCACCAAAGGTAGCAGTGCTGGTGGTACTCTCTGTAGACTGGTAAAGATTTGAATAGATCATGGAGACTAAATGACCTCCAGGTCCTATGGCAGAAAAAGAAGTTACTGCTTGTGCTGTATCTGCCTAGTAATTAGGGGGCTACAGTTCTCCAGGCACTGAAGTCTCAGACCTTTCAGCAGCACAAACTTAAAGAAGTGTAATTTATGTTGAAATCCTGCAAAGGCAGGGAAAGCAGCCTCGGCCCACAGAGACACGGCAACAACCTGAGTTCCCCCGCCTCGTTCCCCCCACACCAGCCCCCGCAAAACAAAGCGGGGGCGAGGCTTTTGTTGACGTCCGCACTGGGCGGGAACGCTCAGGGCCCCTTTAGGCGAAGCAGGCAACCCGCCGAGAACCCCACAACTAACGGGCAAGGGAGGAGGGGCTGCCAGCGCCCGGCCCAGCGACGGGCTCGGCGAAGACCGGCTGCCCGTCGCACCGCCTGCGCGGCGGGACTGGGCAGAGGCGCGGCGGCGGCGGCGGTTCCCAGGGCTCCCGCACCCGAGGCGGCGCGCAGGCAGGAGCTCGCCCCCGCACAGCCCGGAGAGGAAACCGCCGCTAGCGGCAGCGGGGCGAGGACGCGGGCACCGCGGAACCAGGCGGCGCTGGCGCCGGCGCCTTGCAAAGCTGTTCGGCTGTCGCGAGCAGGCCCCCGGTGCATCAAGCCTGGCCAGCGGGGGGCCCCCACCTACAACCCGGCCCGCCCCACAACCCGGCCCGCCCCGGGGAGCCGGAGCCGCTCCGCCGCCGGCCCCGAGCCCCGAGCCAGGCAGCCTTACCGGCGCGGGGCACGCTTCCCGCGCAGCGCAGCGCACCGCTCCGCACCGCAGCGCTGCCCAGGGCGGCTGCGGCAGCGCCCAAGGGGACTTGGCTCCCCGCTCTCCCCGCCCGGCTGGCGCCTTAGCAGCTCCCCGCCCGGCGTCTCCGGATCCGGGAGGGAGGGAGGGAGGGGAGCTGCTGCAGCCCCGCGGGGCGGGCCGGAGCCGTGCCACTCAGGTCTGGGGCGCGGGGCGCTGCAATCAAACGCGTGCTTCACTTGACTGCCCGGAGCCGGCTCCGAGAGGCCAGCGGGGCGAAGCAACCACGGCTCACAGCTCGCCGAGGGGGCCAGAAAGAGCGGCCTAAGGAACGAGTCTGTCCGGTTTTACAAACGAAAAGCAACAATTTCTGGAGTCCCTTAATGTGTCTCCTCGTTTTGACCCTCCAGGGCTCACGTCTTCTAGCTTTTCTCTGCGAACCTAAGGGTTAAAAACCTACCCAGCGCCCGCCCCCTTTGGAAACCGGCAGACTTACCTATTAAGGTGACTTCAGGAGCTGGGCCTGTCAGAGAAATGCCAAATAGCTAGGAGCTCGGCAATGCTGCGTTAAGCACGTATTTACAGGAGTGGGGCGTCTGTTTCCTTCCCACCCTTGCTAGATGGGTTGAGAGCCCCTGTCAGGACTAGAAAACAAACATAAAAGCCTCAGATCGGGAGGAAATGGTTTGCCCAGAGCAAAACAAACAGAGCTGGGGAAAAACCTGTCTGCCTAGTGCAAGTGTTCTTCATGCAAATGTTTTCCTTTGAGTCAGTTCACATGAGGTCCAGCCACACTGTCCTCCAAAAACAAACAAACAAAAATCCACGCCCAGGAATAACACAGTGATCTGCAATGCCGCAGTTATGCATACAGACTCCCTGCAGGATGAACAGGGCACATTGGAATGCCACCCACAAAAGCCAGCACACTAGGTTGGGAGCCACCTAAACTAGCTCATGGTAGATAACAAGGCAAAGGGTGAGTTCCGTGTCCTACCTCTCACATCACCTAACTCCTGGCTGAAGGGTGGTGTCTATCTGTGGTAGAGATTCTCAGCCATGAACCCTCTCCGGGACTCAGGTAGCTTAGACACCTAAGTCACTTGTGAGAATGAGTTAAGCAGCTGCTTCCTTCAACACCAAATAGCCAGAGGAGGAGGTGCTGCCCACTTTATAATTTTATCTTAGAGCACTTTCCACAGAGGTAGGATATCACTGTCCCCTTCAAGCATAGGGGAATTGAACCTAAGTCTCTCACATCTCACCTGAGTGCTCTAATCATTGAGCTAAAAGTTACAAGCTGGCCATTGCCACCTCCTCCTCCTGCATCACTCAGATTTTCAATGGGCTCCAACCCAGCAGACAATCTCTGAGCATGCCACCTCACACAAGTTAGGTGGACGAATGCCTAGAGTTGTTTTCCCAGTTTGTGGATAGCTCTGGGACTTAGGCATCGGGGGATCTAGAGTGGGGCTGCACTACACATGCCCAGAGACAGAACCTTAGGTGCCAAATGAAGATAGGTACTTACAGGATTGAATAGGAGTTTTCTGGATTTCAGTGAAGCCAAAAACTGGGATTTAGATGCCAGAGAACCTTTGTGGATCTGGGCCCCTGTGCCTCAGTTCTCAATCTGTAAAATGGGGATAATTGCACTACCCTCCCACCCCCACAGGGGTGTTGTGAGGAGAAATACATTCAAGATTATGAAGTGCTCAGACACGTCCATAACGGGGGCCATATCAGTACCATAGATAGATGGGTAGTACAGAGAGAGTTTGTAATTAAATCTGATACCAAACATATTGTGCACAACTTCAGATTTTGTAACAAAAGTTTTACACAATTCTAAGAATATTGATTTAAAAAGTGTATTAGTTAAATACATAATTGAAGAGCATTGTTAGATACTGGGAAGGAAAGGAAATAAGTTCAGTCCTAAGTTATATGCATAAATGGGGACAACCCCTTTTTGATCATTATATAGTATCTGAACAGTCACCACATCCAGGTCCATAAGTCTCGCAACTGTCCAAGAAAGACAAAAAAGAAACATTTCCTCCTTTCAAAACCAGAGAAAATTCTTCCTAGCACTTAAATGCCAACACAGGTCAGTCAAGTTATAATTTGCTCTAATTAACTTTCTTACAAATTGTAATATTTTTTATATGCAGATGAAGAGCAATACACAAAGGTGTAAAGTTATCATAGAAGATTAGGGTTGGAAGGGACCTCAGGAGGGTATCTAGTCCAACCCTCTGCTCAAATCAGGGCCAACCTCAACTCAATCATCTTAGACAGTGCTTTTTCCAGCTGTGCCTTAAAAACCTCTAAGAATGGAGATTCCATCAGCTCCCTAGGTAACCCATTCTGGTGCTTCACCACCATCTTAGTGAAATTTTTTCCCCTAATATCCAACCTAGACCTCCCCCACTGCAACTTGGGACTATTACTCCTATTTCTGTCATCTAATGCCACTGAGAGCAGCCTAGTCCCATCTTCCCTGAAACCCCCTTTCAAGTAGTTAAAGACCGCTATGAAATCTCCCCTCATTCTCTTCTGCAGATGAAACAAGCCTCAGCCTTTCCTCATAAATCATGTGCTCCAGTCCCCTAATCATGTTAATTGTCCTCTGCTGGATTCTTTCCAATTTGTCTATATCCTTTCTGTAGTGGGAGGCCCAAAACTGAACATAGTACTCCAAATGTGGCCTTATTGGTGCTAACTAGAGGGGAATAATCACTTCCCTTGATCTGCTGAAATCATAGAAATGTAAGGCTGGAAGGGACCTCTCTACTCCTACTGGAGATTCCCCTGTATATGGATTATGGCAGCAGCACTGTACTGAGAGCTCATGTTCAGCTTCTTATCCACCAGAACCCCCAAATCTTTTTCAGAGTCACTGCTTCTTTGGATATAGTCTCCCATCGTGTACGTAAGTATGGTCTACATTCTTTGTTCCTAGATGTATCACTTACATTTAGCCATAGTAAAAAGCACATTGTTTGCTTATGCCCAGTTTACCAAGCAATCCAGATTTTTTTGCATCAGTGACCTCTCCTCCTTGTTGTTTACCACTCCCTCAATTTTTGTGTCCTCTGCAAACTTTATCAGTGATAATTTTATGTTTTCCTCCAGGTCATAAATAAAAATATTAAATTGTGTAGAGTCAAGAAATGACCCCTGCGAGACCTCACTAGAAATATACTCATTCTGTGATGATTCCCGATTTATAATGACATTTTGAGATGTATCAGTTAGCCAGCTTTTGACCCATGTAATGTGTGGCAAGTTCATTTTATATATTTCTAGATTTTTAATCAAAATTTCATGCAGTAGCAAGTTGAATATGTAACCCTTCTGCCAGAGTCGGCAGCATCAAGGGCCGGGTTCTATATCTAGGGGTCCCTGTCAATGATACAACAACAACCTGGCTCGAGCCCCCACCCAGTCACCTGGGAAATCACACACTATCCCCTGGGCGCCCCGAAGGGCAATACTTCCCCTCTCGCAAGCACAGAGTCTGAGTGTAGAAAGTAAACCTTTTAATAACAGAAGAGAGATAACACAGCACTGTTTTGGGAACCAGTGCGAACAAGAATTCACGAACTCAATGAGCTAAAACCCACCCCAGAGTACAGGGCATGTCCTTCGCCTCCCCCTTCGTGCCTTCCCCTGTACTGACCATCGTACTGTCAATGTCCAGTTGGGGGCTCAGTCTGCCCCTCTGCAACTTCCCCTGGCCACCGGCTGACCAGGCCTCCTCCGTAGCTGTCTTCTGTTGCCTCCGGGGCTTGCCTAGTCCCCAGCCGCTGACCACACCTGGTTGGCGCCGACCGCACCAGGCTCCCGCTGACCGCTGGTGCCGACTGCACCTGCTCCTGCTGACCACACCTGGCTGGCGCCGACCACGCCAGGCTCCTGCTGACCGTTGGTGCCGACTGACTCAGCTTTGTCAGTCATCAGGCAAGGTTTCCCAGGCTCTCTAATAGTTCAGCTCTTTAGTGAGTCTCAGCTTGCAGTGATTCAGCTCTTAGTGACTTTCAGCTCATGGGTAAACCTTCTGCTGGCACAGAAGCAATGTCCCTGTTCTCAGGAAACAAAAGGCTCCAAGAGGAGTCATTAATTCTACCTTTTAACAATGGGAGGAGATCATCACTCCATGCCTGGGAGCAGCCCTTTCCCAGGACTGGTGCAGTCCCCCTAGGCAATTCATCATATCTCCCCCCGCTTTACAATGCTAAAACATCTGTCCGCCACCTCTGTGGCACTCTATTTAGTTTATGGTAAAGTATTTTATCATAACAAGTTAGGCACAGTTTTGCTGACATCTGTTCATACAATTGAAGGACAACATTTCCTTACCCCAGCAGTTAACACAAAAGTGGTTTGTAGCCCAAAACCAGCCATGCTAACCATTTCCCATTATGCTCAGCACCTAGGTGTGCTAATTTGCAAATACAACGCCCATGCAACAAAGTGCCCCCCCCTCCTTTCAGCTGACTGAGCATGAGGGAGCACCACTCACCACTCAGACTGTCTGAGCAGGGGGAAGTTCCACTAAAACCTTCCTTACAAATAGCTTACAGAAGTCTAAGTATATTACATCCACACTATTACCTTTATCGAATAAACTTGTAATCTCATCAAAAAAGATATCCAATTAGACAGTATCAATTTTCCACAAACCCATATTGATTGACGTTAATTATATTACCTTCTTTTAATGCTTTATTAATCAAATCCCATAAGAGCTGCTCCATTATGTGGCCTGCAATTGATGTTAAACTGAAAGGCCTATAATAACTCAGATCATCCCATTTACTCTTTCAAAATATTGGCCCACCATTAGCTTTATTCTACTCTTCTGGCACTTCTCCAGTGTTCTGAGACTTATTGAAACTCAACATTAACAGTCTCTGAGCTCCTCAGCCAGATCTTTTAAAATTCTTGGACATTATCAGGTTGCCCCCTTAGTCTTCTTTTCCTAAGACTAAACATGCCCAGTTTTTTTTAACCTTTCTTCATAGGTCACATTTTCTAAACCTTTCATCATTTTTGTTGTTCTCTTCAGACTCTCCAATTTATCCACATCTTTCCTAATGTGTGGCACTAAGAATTGGACACAGTACTCTAGCTGAGGTCTTCCTAGTGCCAAGTACAGTAGGACAATTACTTCTCATATCTTACAAACAACACTTCTGTTGATACCCTAGAGTGTATGACACTGGTAGACAAGGTGCCAGCTCTTGCCAAGACTGTAGGCATCAATTGAACACTGACAAATTCATAGCTGGAAACCAGACCAACTCACCTGTATGTTAGTATTGTTCAAGATAGGGATTAGACTTGTAAAGATGTGTTTAGACTCCATGAAATTGGTGAAAGTTGTTGCATGCATTGATCTTACTTGTAATGTCTGTATCCCAAAGTAATATGTAAGTTTTGCTTCATAACTGTAAAAATGCCTGCTCTGAACTTGTAAACCCAGGCAGGAGGAATAGTTCCCCTGCCCATCAAGGAGGGCTATCAAAACTAAATGGGCCACTGTGAAACATCACAATACAAAGACTCTCACACCCATGAACGTGCTACGTGCAAGGAAGCTTATCCCATCAGCTTTGACTTCTGGAAGAAGGAAATAAAAGTAGCTGACACGAAAATTCATCATCTTTGCTGTTTGGTTTGGACTCTCACAGGGTTGAAACTATGAAATAAAAGCAGAGATCCTCAGGGTCAAGGGTTAGCCCTAAAAGACATTTTTCAGTGCTGACAGATTGCCATAACTCTGTCACATTTTGAAACCATAGACTGTAACTCAACTACGTATATACGTTGCCTGCTTTAACCTATAAATAACTTTCTTATTTTTTTCCTAGTTAATAATAAATGCTTAGTTAGTTTACTATAGGATTGGCTACAAGTGTTGACCTTGGTCTGAGATCTGGAGATACAAATTGACCTGGGGTAAGTGACTGGTCTCTTGCAACTGGGAGCAACCTGAATCTTTTGTGATCTTTGGTGTGCAGGTACCAGGTTACTAAATCCAGTTTGCCTGGGTAGCAAGATAGTCCCTTTGGGCATTCCAGTCTATCTGTGACTCCATGGTAATGCTGTTATAGTGCTTCAGAAGTTCACATTTGTTATTGGGTTGGTGAAATCTCATTACATAACATACACCCCAGACTAGAAGTATGCCCTGCTTTTGACTGTCTGCCCTGAGGTTGGCATTCATGGTCATGAACCATTACAGACAGTGTGACTGAATATTAGCCTTTTTCACAACTGCATCACATTGTTGACTCATATTCAATTTGTGATCCACTATAACTCCCAGATTCTTTTCAGCAGTTATATCATCTAGCCAGTCATTCCCCATACTGTAGCTGTGCATTTGATTTTTCCTTCTTACGTGTAATATTCTGCACTCATCTCTGCTGAATTTTATCTTGTTGACTTCATTCAGGCCAATTTTCCAATCTGTCAAGATCCTTTTGAACTCTAATCCTGCTGTCAAAAGAACTTGCAACCCCTCCCAGGTTGGTGTCATCTGCAAAATTTTTAAGCACATCCCCATTCCATTACCCAAGTCATTAATGAAAATATTGACTAGTACAGGGTCCAGGATAGACCCCTGCAAAATCCCACTAAGGCATGACCTCTCAGTTTGACAGTGAACCATTAATAACTACTCTTTGAGTAGAGTCTTTCAATCACCTTAAAGTTATTTCATCTAGAGCACATCTCCCTAGCTCACTTATGAGAATGCCATGTGGGATTGTGTTAAAAGCCTTACTAAAAGCAAGATATCCCGACAGCTTCAGCCATCCACTAAGCCAATAATCCTGTCAAAGAAGGAAATTAGGTTGGCTGGCATGATTTGTTCTTGACAAATTTGTGCTGGCTATTCCTTACAGGTATATTATCCTTGAGGTGCTTACAAACTGCTGGTTTAATAATTTGTTCCAATACCTCTCCAGATATCAAAATTAGGCTGAGTGGTCTATAATTACCGGGGTCCTCTTGGTTCCCCTTTTAAAAGATAGATGCTATGCCCTACCTTTGAAAATAGCAAAGAAAAAATCAAATAAGTTATTTCCCATTTTATCCATTCAACTGAATGCAATATTTGACCAACATAAAAAAGAGGCATGAACAGAGCAGCACCAACTGAAAATGGCATTGAGAACATATACATACAGCAGAATGATCATGACAAGAGGTGATCATATAAACACTGAATTTCACTGGTTTTTATTACTATGAATAATCCAACCAAGAGCGGGGCCCCATTGTGGTAGGCACTCTACAACCACAGAATAGTCGACGCTCTCTGTGCCAAACAGATTACAATCTAAACCGACAAGAAGGATACAGGGTGGTATCACTAAATCCTCCTGGCATGATTTTCAAAGATGCTTGCATGCAAGCAGCTCCCTATGTCAAATAAGCCCTCATTAAGCAAACTGCTCCGTGCAGGTGGACCGCGTTGGCTGTGAAAAGCAGCTTGCAGGATCAGGGCCTAAAATCCTGAGCCCACAAACACACCTTTGCTTAACTTTACCACCAGGAGTAGTCCCATGGAAATCATAGGAAAGTTAAATGGAAACAGAAGTGCTTGCAGGATTAGGGCCTTATTTAGGTGCCTAAATGTGGACATAGGATTCTAATTTTAGACACCCTATTTTGAATTGCCTCAGTGCAGTCGTTATGGTTCAATAATGTTTTCCATATGGAATTATTCCTTCACCTCCCTTTTATTTTTAGGACAGCACTTGCACCCTAAAGAAGTGCAGGAGGAATGTAAGTTTTGTTTTAATTAATGTCTGTGTTACCTATAGTCTACTGCTTCCTAAGGTCCTGATCCTGCAAACAGCTCCACAGGCAGATTCCTGTGCCAAATGGAGCCCCATGCGTGTGGCCCACCCTCTTCATCAGATCAGTTTGTAGGATCAGGGCCTAAGGACTCAGGCCTGCAAGATATTTAATGCAACAGGAGTTTAAGGTACTGTGTGCTTGTAGAAGAAACTACAGGATTTGGCCATGATTTAGAGAGAAACTTGCTTTGTGATCTGGCTGCTAATTGGTTAATTGGCCTAAGCCAATGTGACCCTAAGCAGCCCTGTATTCTTACTGTGCAAAATATGCCTTGTGAGGTATAACAAACACTAAACAATATCATCAATATTCTTGTGTAACGTACGTACAAAATGCATATCAAGAGTTGTGAACGTAATCTGAAATTATGACTAGAATGTGTTTACCGGACAAGTCTGGGTAGGAGGTAAACTGGTTTCTCAAAGACAAAGGACAAGCTGACACCTCTAGCCAGATATCAAAGTTGATTAGCAATCACCTGTCAAATGGCCATTTTTTGGCAAAGAAGGGGGCAGGAACAGATGGACATGCATTGCATCATGAGTCTCCAAACCTCCACCCTCACAGCTGGAAGGGATTTTATCTAGGAAAATGCATTTCAAAGGGTGATTGGACTACAGAAGTGAGAGGCAAAAACACCCAAACTTATTTCTCTCATCTAAAAAGACAAAGCAACCAGCCCTTTGACTTTGAGGGACATCCTGACCTGAGAATTTGGTCAGCCATGTTGCTGGGAACCTGTGATAAGGATTTTACCTTGAACCAAGTCTAGCTTGTTAAGTCTTAGCTACTAGGAACTAGGGGTACTGGGTGTGCTACTGCACCCCCTGGCTTGAAGTGGTTTACATCATATACACGGTTCAAGTTTGGTTCAATGGCCCTCAGCACTCCCACTAAACAAATTGTTCCAGCAACACTGGCTACTAGAAAGTGTTTTGTCTTTATTTTTCTTGTAATCACTTCTGACTTTAATACCTTATATTTGCACTCGCTTAAAACTTTTCTCTTTGTAGTTAAATAAACTTGTTTTATTTTTTATCTAAACTAATTCTGTGTTGTGTTTAAATTTGAACAGCATGGTAGCTCCAGTTAAAGTAGCAAACTGTTGAATATTGATCCATACAGAGGCAAGTGACCTTTAATATCTGAACTGTCCAAGAAAGGCTGGACAGTGCAGAGCACTTGTTTTGGGGATGATTTGGGATTGGGAGTGTGTTAGGGTCACCCTGCAAGCTGTAACCAAGGCTGGTGGAAGCCAGTGTGTGACTTGTGTGCTGCTGAAGGGTCAGAGTTGCTGGACAGGGTCCCAGTTACACACAGACACTCAGAGTGTGACCTGCATGCTGTTAGGCCAGTGGTTTTCAACTGGTGGTCCATGGATCACTGGGGTTGCACAGACTATGTCTAAGATTTTCAAAGGTGTATGCACCTCCATCCAACAATTTTTAGGGGTCCACAAATGAAAAAAAGGTTGAAAACCACTGAGTTAAGTTGTTTGTGAGTGGCCCTGGTTGGGAGCTACAACAGCAAAGCATTGTAAGGCACCCAAGGTTGTGGGGCAGGCATTGACACAGCCCTTCGCTGGGGTGGATTGCAACCCAGAATGTGACAGCTGGGCAGGCCTGAACCTAGCAATTTGAAATCTGTAACTCAGGGTATGGCTACCCTAGAAATGCTACGGAGCCACAGCTTCAGTGCTGTAGTGGAGACACTAATGACAGTTACAGAAGAGGTTCTTTCACCACTGTAGTAAATCCACCTACCCGAGAGGCAATAGCTAAGTTGATGGAAAAATTCTTCCATCAGTGTTTAATCAGGGCTTATTACATCGCACAGGGCGTGAATCTTTTCACAGCCCTGAGTGATGTGGTCAAGCTGACCTAACTTTGTAGTGTAGACCAGCCCTGACTAATGGATTTATTTGCACCTTCTTCCAACAGTAGCTTTACTGTAGTCTTACAGAGTAGACTTGCCATTACATTTACAATACGATCAACAAAACAAATGGTGAAGTTCAATGAGTAAGACCCCAGGTTTGCAGAGTATTTTGCCAGTAAGCAGATATACCTACATCTATAATCACAGGAATGGGTGAATCTAGGCAGACAGCCTGCACATTATGCCACAGAACGCAATTTTTTTATTTCATAGGAGCAACATTGCTTAAGGAAACTGGCTGATTTTTAGTTCTTCACCAGGATTTTTGTTAAACTGCTTGACATTTCTGCCTCACCTGTATCCTACCTTGTCTTTCTTTCAGCCTAGAGTTCAAAAAGGTAACAACATGTAGTTTAAATCCCACACTTGACATACTGGATCTTTAAAATGGTTAAAGCTGAAAAGTGGAAATAGGAAAATCTGCAGTCTTATCTTGCTTTTGCTAGAGACTTGTTGTGGGACTTAAAGCAAGTAATTTAAACCTCTTTGTGCCTCGGTCTCCACATCTGCAAAATAAGGATATTGCTACTTACTTCCTTGACATTTGTAGCACAGTTTGAGATCCTTGGATGGAATTAGTGCAGCGCCACCAGCAGCAGTGCAACCTGCCTCATGCTTTACCAGTGTGTCTCATTCCTTGTCATGGATGGAAGACTAATTTATTCTCTATGCCCATTCAATCCTTGTCCCCTTTTTTGAGACAGCCAGCAATGGGCTTTTTATGTGGACGCATGTGCAGTAATAGTTAGATTGAACCTGCCGACTCATTTTACATTAAATGGGCCATCAAATAGCCATAAGATGGAAATGTGGTTTAGTTATTGTGCTGACCTTAGTAAAAAATGAATGTCATCTATAAATGATAAAATATTTTTCCCATTACCATATCCACAGGGAGCAGCCTGACCTCTGCTTTTCATTTTATGACATATTTTGAAAAATAAAACTTCTTCTGACAGCAAAAAGCCCACTGAATTAGATGTTCGGTAAGCGATGTAGCCTCTCTATCACGGCAGCATCTTCTGCAGATGTCAAACACATCCATCCGCCATCAAAATGATAAAGAGGACAATCCATAACAAGATGTCATGCTGCTTGTTCTTGAGCTGGGGCAGGACAGGGAGCTCAAGAACACCCAACTGTAAGGTGGTTTAATTTACGTCTTGTTACCACAATGAATCCCACTGTAATGAAGAAGGATCTTTCAGGTCAGATGGTTGTTCTGAGGGATATGCAAAAGCTGAGCTAGAGAGAATAGTGGATGCAAATCTGATTTGTCTATCTGCCAGGAAATGCACCATAAATCCAAAATATAGTCCCGCATCATCCGCTGCTGCTATTTCTTAGAAAGGTCACGTCTGATGTACTGTCTGAGAGGCTCAGCTATTTCAGAGAGGGGTTTCTTGATTTTAGCCGGTGTTTTAGATGTGGCTTTGAGATGAAACTGTGAAGAAAGCTACCTTGATAGTTTTCTGTGCGTAGTAATGCAACCAGGTTCCTATCTCCTCGTCTAATTGCCAGGGGAGCAATGCCAGCCAGGACCAGAAGGTTGAAGCCTGCAGTTTTCTGCGTCACTCCAGTGATACATGAAGGGTAGAGTTGATTGTTGAGTCCAACATGCCACAATGATGACTGAAGCCCCATGCTGCCACACAATATTTGGCAGATGTAATAATTAGGGCACTGGTAAATATCTATAAGATTGCAGCACTAGTGTCCCATGAGTTACCAGCAAGCCTGCTGGGGAGTATGACTCAATTGAATTTTAGCATGTCTTCTCCACGTGTTGTTGAAAGGACACAGAGTGGTGAAGTCAAATAAGTACAGTACAGTTCAAAAGAGGCTGGCTGATTGTGCACACAGACTTACAGCTATTGATGAGCTAACTAGCTGGTGAGATAGAAATAACATGACAGTGTTGTTAGTGCATTTAGTATAAGTCCCTACTTCAAAAAGTACTTGGCCAAGGTGTCAAGGTCAGATGACAGACAGGACTCCACTCTTCAAAGTTCCTTCCGGCTCTTGTCAAGCAGATTCACCAAAATAAAACTGATTTGGATTAGACAGCAAAAACTATTTAGTAACACAGAACTGATTTTATTGATATCATATATATATATATATATACACATACACACACACACAGACCTATAGACTAAATTACTGTATTAATGCCTGGAATACATAGACCATACATGATAAACATGTAAATTTGCCCCTGCAGTCTTTCGAATGTGTCCCAACCATGAGCAAGGTGGAGAATAGTTTAGCCTCTAAAACCAGTTCAATTCTTGCCATTTTTACAGTCTGCCAAGCAGATTGCAAGTTGCTCTAAGAGAAATGTTTGAAAACATGACCTGAGCATACCCATACAGTTCAAATGCCAGAAGACAAATAAAAAGAACCACAAATTCATAATTTATTTTAAGTCACATAATTTTAAGCCAATATCATGAAGGGGGAGACTCATGATTTTTGAATGGGCTGGCAACACTATGCAGGGAGAAGATTCTGCTTCATGGTAGAGCTTCTGCCTGAAATCTTCTACAGCCCCTCCTGGGTATCTTCCTATTATTGATTTAAGTAAACAATTTACATATCCTCACACATCTACTGCCTTTCAGTATTTTCAAACTTCTCATAGGGAGAGTAAAAAAGTAAGATCAAAACTATATCAAAATAAAATATTTGACTGTGTCCCTTTAAACTGTTTGGTTCTTGGTAATAAATATGTCAGATCTGTATATTTAATGTAGATATGTAAAAAGAAATATGTACTTCCAAAAGCATTATCTGAGCCAGCAGGTTTAAGTATGATGATGGGCAATTGTGTTGTCTCCAAACTAGTAGCAAAATACAAAAACAAAATAGTTTACACACCTAATCTATTTTAAACATGTAATGTATTTAAAACGTGAACACAGGTTTACTTTATTTAACAAGCTTATACAAACTTTTTTTTATGACTTCTTTCCTTTTTCAAGTATAAAACCTCATATTATCAACATATGCACTGGAATTTAGTAAATCAAAAGGCTGAAATTTAGAGTGATGGGAACACATCTAAAAAAAAATCACACTTTTAAAATTACTAAAGAAGAGAGAGGAGCAGGATTTTGGAGGAGAAATGGCATAGAATACTATTATATTCCAAGCAAAGTAGTTGTTTTAAATAAAATTAATAGTCTGCCCAAATAAGAGTTACAATAACATTATCGCCCTAAAAACAAAACTGCTATACATATTAAAACCAATCAAAGAAACTACAGGGATGCTAATAAGCTTACCACAGATCACCCCTCCGACAAGGGCTTTGATTGATCATTAGTCCTTCAAACCCCATATAGGGATTTTGCTGTGGTCACAAATTCATAACAGCTTCAGTTCAGAACAAACACCCAGACTGGGCTAAATCCTTCCAACCCTTTTCTAAAGATTAGGGCCTTGGTCTGATGGTTTAAATTTAGGCTATTTATCCAAAAATCCTTTTTTTGTCTTTTGGTCCTGGGAGAATCCAGTTTGAACCAATATGCACGAGCCTCTCTCCAGGTGGGAGTAGCTCTCTGGAGGTGTTACAAACTGAGTGAATGTGCCTACTCCCTGTTCCTCACCACTGTTCTTAATTCCCTGAGTGCATTGGTCCCCGTTCCCAGGAATTACATACAATCTCTGGCCTGCAATGATGCATCAATTTAATTCAGTGAGGTTTAACTTAATTCTGTAAGGTTTGTCCAGGATATGGCAGGAAATTGCCATTACTTGTCACATGCACACAGTGCAACGGAAGTCCCAAAAATTGCACACCAGGACTTTCACTGTGCTGAAGCAGTGTCCGCAAAGGACTTATTTTGTGGCAAGCTAGTGCATTGCAGATTCATACCTTGGCTTGCCATGCAATAACTTGCCATTCAGTAACTTGCTGTGTAGAGCAGTCCTAAAATACTGCTTATGACTGAGAAGTAGTTAAGGCACTTCAATGTGAGAAATAATTAGGTGCTGCTGAACTAAGTTAAAACTCAGAGTTTTACAAAGAGGCTGGGCTTCACACTGAAGATAAGTGTGGGCTTGTCTAGGAGCCAGCACAGGGAATGCGAGACATGGAAGAGTTGGTCTGTTTATATTATTTTGTGTTTGTAGATAGTCCTGTTTTTTAAAGCTTGAAGAGTTGAAGTTTTATGAAGGGAATGTGTCCTGAGACACTGACTGGGTTTTGTTGCTGTTTTAGTTGTGCTGGATACAAAAACAATAAACCTAAAACCTCAGAGGATTTTTTTGTTGTTGTTACTTAACCTAAGTCTCATGTGAACTTTCTATCTGGCTGTTCTTAACTTTACTCTGTTCCCTGCATGTGGGAGCTGATTGGTTATTTATCACAGAAGGTTGTTACATGTTTTTTAAGAGATGGGTGCTATATTTCATAGTTTCAACAAAAACAATTTAAAAAATAAAATCAGTCTAAGAAGTTGATTTTGTATTTAGTTTTTAGTTAAGATGTTCAGGATACAACTTTAGGCTCGAATCCCATGATTGTGACCAATGACTTTAAAATCAGAAAAATGTTTGCAGCTGATTTCCCCAAAAGTGTTTGTACAAATTGAAAAATTAATAAATACACATCACTGACAAATTACAGGTGGATTAATGCTATTCTTTGGATGTTTTTCTGAAAATTCACGTGGGCATATTCAATGCTGCCTCAGAAATGGGATGACTAAACACACTAGCAACAAAATCATCACATGGTGCTGATCACTTATGGATGCGTTTAACTTGACTACTAGGCAGGGGTTGCTGTATATTAAGCAGGGATTGCTTTTTGCCAGAGGCTGGGAATGGGTGATGGGATGGATCACTTGATGATTACCTGTTCTATTAATTCCCTCTGAAGCACCTAGCATTGGCCACGGTTGGAGGACAGGATACTGAGCTAGATGGACCATTGGTTTGGCCCAGTATGGCTGTTCTTATTGATGGGACTGGTTAGAAGCTAAGTAGGTGTTGCCAGGATTGGGGCATAAAAGAGTGAGATTTAGGCCCAGATCATGCAAATGCATACTCGCATATATCATTTTAC
Source organism: Mesoclemmys tuberculata (assembly GCA_007922155.1). Lineage (NCBI taxonomy): Eukaryota > Metazoa > Chordata > Testudines > Chelidae > Mesoclemmys > Mesoclemmys tuberculata. Next base: position 3,767,648 of record ML675742.1, read on the forward strand.
TCCTAGGAGTAGCCCCATTGAGGCCTGTAGTATCAGCTTCCAGATTAAATGAATCCATACATAATCTTCCTCTCCTTAGGAAATATTGCAAAATCTTCCTTTTTGATAAACCTTTCCACATAACAAGAATGGCAGGCACAATACTGATACCCTTTTGTATCCAAATGAACAGACCACACAAACCAACAAATAATCTCCTCTAAAGGACAGTTTTTATACCCCAAAGAGGGAGAAAGCCCTGACGATTTAGGATGAGCAGATGTCCTGATTTTATGGGGACAGTCCCAATATTTGGGGCTTTGTCCGATATAAGCGCCTATTCCCCCCACCTGTCCTGATTTTTCACGCTTGCTATCGGGTGCCCCTCTGAGGACTCCATGAAGTCTAGCAGGATTTTTGCTATTACTAATCTATGCCACACGGATGGCGCTCACATACTAAGGTGGCGGCGGCAGCCCGGACCCTAGCGAGAGCGAGCGGATCAGCTGCACTGCTCACAGGGCAGCACATGCACAGACGTCGGCAGGACCTGGCCCGCAGACGCCCAACGCTCCGCTCTGGTTTTCACTGCAGCGCCCCCTCCCGTTCCCTTTCCCTTCTCCTTGTCGTCGGCAGCGCCCAAGGCCTGGCTCCTGGCGCCCTCCCGTGTCTCTCGCCGCGCGGCCGGAGGCCAGGTGGCGGGCTCGCCGGTTTGCCGCCGGCCAGCGCCAGCCCGGGGCGGGGCGGGGACACGAGTCCCGGCGCCGCAGCCCGTCCGCGGCGTGCAGCGCGCCCTTTAACGCGGCGGGCGGGGCCGCGCTCCGCCTCCTCCCGCCTGAGCCGCGAACAGACCCAGCCCTCGGCCGGCTGGCGGCGCCCGGAAGCAGTCGCGGCGCCCGCGGCACGTTCCCGCTGGCAGCGCTGCCGCAGCGCGGGGGGCGGCCTCTGCGCGGCGTGCCCCGCTCCGCCCCGCGCCGGGTCTCCGCGGTTTGCGGGCCGGGGCCGCAGGGCGGGTTCTGGCCGTGCTCTCCCGGGCAGCCGGGTGGGGTCCCAGCGCTGAAGGCGTCCGAGGGAAAAGCCGCCGCCGCCATGGGAGCCGAGCAGAGCGCAGACGCGGAGAACCGGCCGCATGATCTGAGCGCGTCAGGTCGGTCTGTGCGCCCCACCTCTCCCGCCTTCGCTAGCGCCGTCACCCCGCTCACAGCCAGGCCGGGGGAGCAGCGGCAGCCCTCGCGCGTGCTCTGCCTGCGTGGGTGCCGCTCGCCGGGGGGCGGCGGTTTTTGCACGCTTGTGGATACGTGGCGGGGTGTTATACGTGTTCCCGAGCCCTGCGTGTGCCCGTGGTGTTTTGCAGGAAACTAAAATGACACAGTCCCTGCTTAGGCATGTGTTAGGCATGCCACAAAATGACAGCAAGGGGGGATCGAGGAGGCGAGGCCGGATTTCTGTAGCCAGGGAAAACAGCGTTTGAGGATGGAGGCTCTGGGTGTGAGTGTGGTGTGTGTTTGTTTTGCACAGTTGCTTCTACATGTTATATTTCTTCCTCATTACTGTTGTAGGTGGGTGATTGCGAACAGGTGTCTGTGCATGGAGGGATCAGGAAGATGAGAGGGTGGGTGACTTGTACAGGAGAGCTGGGAAACTGTTTGATCCCAAGGACTAGTAAGGCAGAAGAATATTAAAATAGCTGTTGGGACTAAGAGGTGGGAACAGAAGCAGAGCATTAAAGGTGAAGATCAGCACTGCATTCATGCTGTGAAGATGAAACTAGGAGAGGGACAGTGAAGAGGAAGCTGGTAGTCAGAGCAAAGGAAGAGAAGGATCTCTCTACCTTAATTTCTGCATGTTCATGATCATATTGTGTCTGTTGGCAGGTGTGTCTCAGGAAAGGGGAGGGGGAGGGAAACCACAAAATGACTACAGAGTACTGTCTTGTTTGCACACTTCAGATCTCTGCTATTCTGAATGCTAATCAGATGGTCATGGGAGGATGGAGAAACTCAAGTCTCAGCTAAGACTGCTGGAGAAAAGTGTTGAGAGAGACTTGAGTAGAGTTTGTTTGATCTAACCTTCACCACAATGAGTAACAACGTTAGTTTAAAACAAATAGCTGCAACACAATGCATATCTAATTAACTTTAGAAAGTGACTTGAGCAGGAAATATTTTTAAGGATTTAAAAAACTCTGGGTGTAATGGGACTGTCACCTTCAGAATCATGTTGTCAACAAATGTTTTTTGTTACTAATAAGCCCTTTAGATGATTAAAAATGAAAACTATAAAAATGCTGTATTTGCCTGTGTGTGCTTTATATATATTTTTAACATTTCTCTGGATAATGAAAATTAGCAAAGCCAGTTTCACTTTTGTTCATAGTGTCACATAAAGTTCTCTGGGCTGCAGTATTTTGAGTTTCAAACAGTGTAGAGGATTGTTCACTTGTTTAAAACTCCGTTCTTACACAAAACAGTTACCTTTGCTTTTGCTTTGTAATGAAAACATTTCTGGTGTTCTTTGGCTTGTTCTCATAACCTTTAAGTTTTGGGCCACATTTCAGATGTTGGTAATGGTTTAGAATTTTAGGATATGTGGCATTTCTGGATCTAAGTGAAAGCTTAAAGTGGCCCACCGCAGTTACCTTCCACCCCTCTGCCCCCCATCCCACTTACTTTTATGTTAGTGTGCATCACATTCATCATTATTCCAGGATTTTTGAAAAAGGTATGCTGAACAAAGAATGTGAGCTATTGGAAAATCTACAAAATCTACTTTCATTTTAAGTAAGTGGGTGTGTGATCAATTTCTGTCAAGCGGGGCCTCTTATAACTAGAGAAAGTAGAAGAGCAAATGATATCCACTAGGGATCTTGCCACTCAGATCTAGTTTATCTGAGAGGCATCTAGATATTACAGCAGTTGGTTGCTATAGAAAACCTTAATATAGACAGACTTCACCCACCCCAGTCATGTCCTATTGGCAAAGGATGATGCATATCAGTAGTGCTAGAATTAGCTCTGCATCTCCTTATTCATTTAAATGTTTGCTTTACTTTTCCTCCTCCCCCCAGCATCTCCTTCTCCAGCCAAGCAACGAGCAAAAATGGATGATATTGTGGTGGTGGCTCCGGGAACACAGTCATCGCGGAATGTAAGCAATGATCCTGATGTGATAAAATTGCAAGAGATTCCAACTTTCCAGCCCCTTTTGACAGGTAAGAGAATTTTCCTTTGTTTTTTCAAGCACTTTTCCCCCTTTAGGAAACTCAATATGGACACAAACCTCATTGTTATCAGAATCCAAGTTCCTGATGATCGAATCACTTTCCTTCTCTCCCCCATCTCTGTTTTATGCCTTGCACCCATTAGGCCCTACACTGCTGTCTCTATGCTAAGGAGGATCTGCTGGAAGTCCTGTGTCTCACAGAAGCCATGGTTACACTTCTTCTAGAGACCTAGTTTAGTTGTGGGGTGCCCAGCATGGAGCTGGTACTTTGAGTGTTTTGGACTTTTTGTTGTTGGAAGCTATTGGGAAAATAAAATGGGTAGAGGGAAAGGAAGTACCCTTTGGGCCTATATAACATAATAGTGTGCCTTTGTATCAATTCAAATCCTTTATTCTCTTCACCCCATCCTTACTCCTTTTCCTGTCCTATTCCCCCTTCTGAGCTGATCCTTCTTTTGTCCCTGCCACTCAGTTGCTTTTCTGGTACTTTGCCTGAAAATGATACTCCACATATTTCCTGTCCTAAGTCTGTTGCTGGTAGGAGCACAGCGTCTGTCTGTCATCCTAGTGTTGCCTGCATGCTATAGAGACACTGAATGTCAGAAGCCAGTCTCTGAGTTCTACAGTGCTTGGGAAGCCCCATAGAGCTCTCTCTGATTATGCTTGGAGCTCTTAGGTGAGGAAAGTGGATGAACGCAACAGAAGTGGCATTGGAAGGATCCGTTTTCAGCAACGGGGAGGTAAGAAGGGGAAGCAAATGGGTAGAGGTGAGGGAAAGGGTTAAGTGAGAGCACTTGACTTGGGTTGGTATTCCCAGGGCGAGAACAGAGACTGCTGTGTTCCAAATAATACATGTTTGTGACCTGCGTAAAAGTCTGTCACTGCTGCTTATTAACTGGCTATAATGTTACTGCGTGATGAGACATGCCATCCTAGGGCTGAAGTTGGTACCTGTTTGGTGCACTCTAACCTTGCCAGTCCAAGCATCCAGAGACCAGGAAGAGGAACCTGGATACCGCATAAGATAGTGTAGAGCACTGAACAGTAGATCACTGATGTCCAGTTCCTTCTTGCCCTTTTAAACAAAAATTATACAGTTATTTGCTAGGAAGTCTTTAGCCATTTAATTGGCTGTGCCATGTAGCTCATGCTGACATCTGGTGGCTTTTGGGCAGTGCTGCAAACTAGACTGTATTGAACTGAATAAGTAATTATATCTTGTCTTTCCATCCTGAATGTTGCATGATTTGTCAGATAAAATGTTTGTGACTCTCTGCATTAAAATCACTGAGAGCCGTGTGGCCCTCAGGATAGAGCACTGGTCTGGGACTCAGGAGACCTGGGTTAATATTCACGGCTCTGCTGCTGGTCTACAGAGTGACCTTGGAAAGTCGCTTCCCCTCTAAAATGGGGATAATGATCCTGACCCTCCACTGTAAAGTGCTGTAAGATCTTCTGGTAAGTGCTGCATGGGAGCTGGCTGGTACTACAGCTTGGCTTGCATCTGGGAAACCTTGCTTTGTGTAAGTGTGTGTGCAGTTTACATAGCTCAAAAATCCAGTGAAGAAAAGGGCATGGGGAATTAGTTATGAGTATTCTTATTCCACTTCTGTTAAATCTTAGAAACATTTAAGAAATGCTTAATGTAGTCAGCTGGTATCACCTTTGCCATTTGCCTTAGGGATTGCTGACCTGCGTGCTTGTAGAAGTAATAGTTATCCTTGGGTGACTAGTTCTTGAACAATTTGTCCTGTATAGTTGACATCCATTAATAGGGTTCTCTGCACAGGCTCATCTTTACCACTTTTTTCCTTTAAAAAAACCCCACTGGAGCAATAGTAATCGGATGAAATATAATAGTGAAAAGTGCAA
>ML675742.1:3773120-3785852 GCA_007922155.1 Mesoclemmys tuberculata
AGATGATCATATTGGTCCCTTCTGACCTATGAGTCTATGAGTAAGATGCAAACAAACCAAAACAACCCACGTACCTGTTGCAAGGAAAACATCTGGTCGCTCTTGAATATTGAACAGGATGCTGTTGCCTTCTGGAAAGCACTAACTATTCTGATTTCCAACAGCAAAAATAAAATGAGATGCGTTTTTCTGTGAAATTTCTAGGGAGATTAATGTTCACTTTCCCCTCCGCCCCATTTTCTTTAATTGCTAGGAAAATTTGCATGGAAAACCAGGCTTCTGCTTGTGTAAGAGAGATGTTTCTGCTGCTTAATCCTCACCTGACATCCTAATGTTATATTCTTGTGACTCATTCAGTTGCTGAGAAGACTTTCATTTTGCACATTGCCTGTTGTTGCTGCAAGTGGAGAATGAGCAGCAAGCGCTAGTGGACTCTTAAGAGGCAGAGATGCTGTTTTCATGCAAATATCCCTAGTAATGAACACGGGAATTAAGACAGAAAATGTAATACGTTCTACAGTTAGCAAAGTGGTCTCTGTGTAGCAGGCTTGTCAGTTTTTATCCTGGGATGTCAGTAGCTCTCTAAATTCTGTTGGGGAATCTCTTTGCCATTCTCAAATAAATTTGAGTGTGGATTTTTCCTTCCCCCCCACTCCATTTACCCTTGACTCCCATTTTAAATCAGTTTCTGTTGTACTAGTTGATGAAATTATGTATTAATGCTTTAAACTGGCAGTACTAAACCTGTCTGCAGTAGGCATCCTCTGTGAGGAGAGCTGGCTGTGGCTTTGTCAGGTGCAAGATGGTGTCTCTTTGAGGCAGTTCGCGGAATTGCTGGAGAACACCGCAAGGTGCTTCTTCCTGAGACTGAATGTACTCTTTGGCGCTGTCCTCTCATGTGGGACAGGAAGTTGCATCTCTGACATGGGAATGCAGCATGTTGCTGCTAACTAGACTGTTCTGCTGACTGTTCTGTATGTGCTTCACTTTCTGTCTTTATTCTGTGTGAATGTAGTGTTGGTGACACATGATTATCTATTTGTATTATGCTATCATCTAAGAGCCCTTATCACAGACCAGAACCCAACAGTGCTAGGTGCTGTACCAAGACAGAACAAAAAGATGATCCCTGCCCTCAAGAGCAAAGGTCTAATTGACAGCCCAGGAGACTGAAATCAGAAGTTGCATGAGCAGCATTTGGCCCTTAGACATTGCCTGGCCTGGTCAGGCATATGATACTCACCTAAATGCTCATTGATCCGAGTGCATTTTAGGTGGACAAGCACTGCCAATTAGGTTCTGTGCAATTACTGGTGAGCCACAGGAGTACAGTTTTTATTGTGGGGAGTCATGGAATCTGAGATGAAGATTTAGAGAAAAAACCCAAACCAAAATACCTTGGCGTGACATTCTGAGATTCTTCTCTTCCTGGCTGGGTGTGATTGATTTGCATACTAGCAAGTTAGACCCTGGATTGCCAGAGAGGGTTATAGAGACCAGAGGGCCGGGAACAGCACTTGGAGGGATGTATGGGACTAGTCCAGTGAACTCCTAGAAAGAGCTTCAGTTCTGGTGTGATGAGACTTTTCCCTACGCTGAAGGTGATAAACTTTCTTTTGAAAACAGATTTGGAGAATTGTAGAACTTGCTGTACGAGGACCCACCTGAGCTGTCATAAGAGACCTGATAAAAGCACAAGTGCAAAAGAACTTAGACTGGAAACAAAGTTTGATGCTGCACTTAAAAAAAAAAAAAAAAAAAAAAAAAAAGCAAGCATTACTTTCATGATATTTGTCCTTTTCAGCAGGACTGGCCTGTAAGCTTTTTAAAGATTGTCTCGATAGAACACTCTTTGTATTTTGCTGTGGCCTTGTCATGGGCAGATGCTGCTATACTTACTCCAGTTGACTGGCTAATTTGAATTGTTTCATCTGACACACTTAAAAAACCCAAACCCACATCCATTTTAACTTTTCTCAGTGTAGGAGGAATGAAGAAAGGAGGAGGGGCACTGGCCTGATAGGTTAATATCTCTGCCGCATGGGTATATGAGTTTAGGTCTTCAGCTCTCCAGGCCAGCAATGCCTGAGTGCGCCACAGGATCAGTAACTTAGCTCCTAAAGAAAGGACCATATCAAGCATCCTCTGTCTACCTGATTCAGGAATGAGACCTTTGCAGTGGGGAATATAGGAGGGAAAAGAGGCCAATCCCAGGTAACCATTCTTCCCCACTCAAAATAAAGTCACATAGCTGATTAGAATACATACGAAAGTAAAATCTCTGAAGGTTTCTTGTATTTTGTCATCCATGCACTTAAATGAAACTTCTCGTCACTTCATAACCTATGATGTTAGGTAATATAAATGACTTCCCAGCTGCCTTTTTTTTTTTAAATTTGTTTTCTTAAGTTGTTGAAACACATAAGATACACATACTGAAGAAATAAAACATGTATACACACATGCTATAGTGTCTGTGAGAAATATAATATTGGCCAATAGGATACACTTTCTACTTCTGGAGCAATGCTTCCCCTTTACACATTGTTTTTCAGCTGCAATCATTGAAGCAAAATCTCAGTAGTGCCTGCAGAGCTCTTGACATTGAAAAGACTTAGTGTGTTTAATAAAGATAGTCAAATGTCTGTACTTTCAAAATGAATACTGTGTTTGGGGAGAGGTGCGGGGTTAACAAACAATGGAAATGAAGCCTTCTATTTATGCATAGCATAGGTACAGTATGGGCAGAGCAAGTTTCCCCACACTGCTTTGCCTCAACTCCTTACCCAGCGGGATCACCCATGTCTGGGATCAAGTGTGGTCTCCACTTGATGACTCTTCCAACAAGGATGCCAGTTAGATTAATTTGCAATATGAATGCTTGCCCACTAGCCACTGAGCAGCTATTAAATGGCAATGACTTTCAGGCTCTGCTGATCAAGTTTTTTGTGAAGTACTAATTCGGGATGCATATCCCATGACTATTGCAAACCTTCACAATAATCAGTTCCATTAACTTGATTGGGACCAGATATAGGAGTTAAAGGTGTGCAGAATCTGCCTTCAGTTTTGGAAGTGGCATTAACATTTAGGGAATGACCTTTATACTTTTTTTTTAAAGTGGTATTTATGGAAAAATTGAAAGGGAGAGAACTCCTAAGGGTCTGTTAGCTAACACTGAATGTCAGCTGCTTTGAGTTGCCTTGTGTTGGTCCTAATTAAAATTCCACTTAATACATATTGATAGTGTATACTGAGCATGGAGCGATTTTCATTTTAGAAAACAATGTACATGTGTAAATTTCACATTCTCCTGTTCCAGTGTGTGTTTACCACATTGTAGTTTTATGAAAATCCAATTGGACAGAATTAGCAAAATAGTTTATACTAGGCGTGTTACTACATTGAGTTTTATATGGCAAAGCTGTACTGTTAAACCAATCCATAACACACACAGCAATGAGTCCTTCCTACTATGAGAAGAGAATTAACCAGTGTGAGCTTTATTTTCTCTACTTCTAATATCTTTGCTGAGGCCGAAAGCACTGATTCACATCAGTAAAATGTCACCCACTGAGTAAACTACTTAACACTCAAATAGTGTGAGACAGAACCACCTCTGGGTCTAGTAACATGTCTTCTATCTGTCTGCTTAGGGATCATAATGCCCTATAAGTGCTTAAATAATAGTCAAGATTTGCTAAGGTGATTTTTTTTAAAGGTGCCTTAATTCCCAAAATAAGGTACACATTTTTAATGGTGGGGGTAATTAACCAGTGGAACAACTTACCAAGGGTTGCTGTGGATTTCCCCGTCATTGGAGGTCTTTAAATGAAGAGTGGATGTTTTTCTAATAGCTACAGTCTAGCTTAAACCAGAAATAACAGGACAGTCTCCTGGCCTATGTTATGCAGGAGGTCAGACTAGATGATGAAAATAGTTTCCTCTCTCCTTGTGTGTGAAGTCTTGGGTAGTCATTCTTGGGCCTGATTTTTCAACAAGTGCTGAACTCCCACACTCTGAAAATCAGCCCCTTTTAAGGGGCTCGGGTTGGGCACCCAAAATCACATCACTTGCAAGTTTTGTTCAGTAAATCTACTGGATTAATTTTGTGAGTTATCACAAGGTGGCACTCTGCTTCTCCTTTACTGGGACATTGCAGTCTAATTTTGGTGTCATTTGTAGAAATATCTCCGAAGTACAGCAGCTACAACAATAGACGCTACAGTGCAGCAATAAGAATTTAGAATGTGGGGAGTGGGAGGGAAGAGACTAGACATAAGTAAGGATTTGTAAGAGTAAGCATCCATGTATGGAACAGAGAAATCTGTTTAATACTCCTGGCAGAGCCATATCTCCTTAGGCTAAACATGTTGAACCAAGTTCAGATCAATTGCAAATGGGCACAACGTCATTAACTTTAGCATGATTGTCTTTGCTTGTACGAGGGCTGACTTTGGCCTATTCTTACCAAACTTCTATCCTTGCCCCATATCCCAGTCCACCCAGGACTATCTTCCTAGTTTTGTCAAACCAGATTTTCACATAACTGCCCTCCCAAAATTGCCTTTTCAGTGAGAACAAGCATGAAAAATATCAGCATAAAGGGTTGTTTTTTTAAAAGTTATAAGCTCCTGAAAATAAGGACTTGCAATGAGCAGTACTTCCTCAAATGCTGATTCTGCCATTGTGCTCCTGATTCCATCAAAAGAATTGCCTTGGTTTTGTGTATTCATTGTATGGGTAATAATGAATAGCACTGAATATTTACTGAATTACTATTTTTAGCCAGACTCATCTGGATGTCCTTAATGTAGGCCATAAAGTGGCTATTATGTTTTGTAAAATACAGTTAATCTGTCCGGAAAGTATGTTTCTGAATTTGTCTCTTTAGTTTGAATATGGATTTGTTAAAGGACTAGCCCTGCAGACAGGGAGCCCTGTATTTCTAGTATGGTTGTGCTGTATTTTTTAGTGGTTTTGGATTGGTAATGGACTACCGGCTACCGGTGGTAAGCGTGCTGTATTAAGGAAAATGTCTTCTCAACTTCAAAGAAGAAATAAAATCCCCAGATAGTAACTTAGATGAGCGAACACACTCTTTAAAAATTAAAACCAGGGATTGGTTGTATGCGTTGGGCAGATGCCAGCTGGCTCCTTAGCTGATCCAATTGGATGAATGATCTAATGGTGAATACCTTTATGATGTGTGTGTTTTGAAGTCCTGTGCTGTGTTCCATCAGTGCTGCTTGTCGGGTGGGAATGGCATACATGTGTGGAGTATTATGGCCCTCTTCTAGATGCATGTACTTGTATTTTCAATTGAAAACACTGGTAACTCAAACAACTCAAATAATTTAAAACAAAACGATGGGAATCATTACCCAGTTAATTTTGGCAGGTTCTTTTGTGCTGGTATTTTTCTTCCACCCCTTCCCCTTTCATTGCCTTCAACTGGAGAGTTGAATTTATTCTTGCTGAAATGGAAGTTGCCACTGTGGTGCTTGCTCTGCGTATGGAAGAGTGAGTGGTTTCTGTTTGAGTCAGGTGCCCAAGATACTTTGTATAATAGATAAACTGGTAGAGGGTATCTAAACCTCTGTGCAGAACTATTTGAGCAGTCCTCTTAATGTTCCATGCGAGGTGTGGTGCAAATCTCAGATAACTTGAAATGTACCTTTTTTTTTTTTCTGTTTTGATGCTGGGTTGATGGAACTGCTGCTAATCACTCACTTTGTCTTCTTGAGTTCCCCCATCTTTGTTGTATCCATCTGCTCTCTATAACCTTAGACTGGGATTGTAAACACTTCAGGGCAGGGACCATCTTTGTTATATATTTGCATATTGCCTCACACGGTGGGATCCTGACTTCCAGGTGCTACCCCAATGCAGATAATTAAGATAGTATTATAAATGTGGATGGTATTTCTAACAAGCAAAACATGCAGTCTTGCCCCACAGAATCTATGATCTAAATTTTTTAAAATTAACATAAGGGCTAGTAACAGACGCAAAAGTGGGAGTGAGAAAGGGATGGGGGAACAGAAGGAACATAAATAAGTTTGTGCTAAGAAGGAGACTCAGGGTCTCTATTTGAAGCACAGATGCAGTGTGGTTATGCTGGTTTTGCCATAAACTGAGCTGGTAGGAAAGCTCAAGTGTGTCTGTTACAACTGGTACCCTTGTTTGCATTTTTAGCTGAGCAGCCAAATAATAGCCAGGTGTTCTGAAAAGAGGCAGAAACTGGTGGTAGTGGGAGTGAGAAGCTGATGTCTATGTCACCATCGCCACCAGATGGGTATGATATAGGAAGGCAGATTTGGCATTGGAGTGAGAGCGCCATGTCTCAGAGGAAGCAAGGAGATGGAAGCAATCATGAATAGTAGCCATTTTGTTGAAGATGAGGTCTGAGACTGAGGGATGGAAAAATATGATTGAGATTGTTGGGGGAAGAGCCAGAGGGGTATGGATGATGATGGAGCAAGCGTTTGGGCAAATAACTCCAAAGGGAAGAGGTGGCGGTATAAAGAGAACTTTGAGTAACAAGAGACAGGATATTTGGGAGGATTGTGAAGAAGAAAGGGAGAGTTAAGGGGGCATAAGTCAGTAGCCAGGAGATGCCTTGCCACATTCCTGTCCAGTCAGGTTTAGAAAGGAGTGAGCAGATTAGAAGTCAATCCATTAAATTACTGTAGTTGTAAACACAGTTAATGGAATTAATTAAGAGGAATTGAACACAATTAAGTGGCATCCTAATCTAAAACAATGGCAGTGATAGGATGGAGCACAATCAGCTGTGCAACAGAATTGGTTAAACAGAGCTACAATCAATCAGGATAAATCAGTTAAAAAGTACTCAAGTTAGTTAAATGAGGTCCTGGTCCATTGATGTGAGGACCCATTGCTTTGGTGAATGGATGGGAGGCAGCGAAAGTATTTCCTGGTGCTGAGCTATGCAATTCCTTTGCAGCTTGGAAAGTGGTGGGGATGGGGTTTGGAGGTTGGTATGGAGAAGGGCAGAGTTGTAGAAAGTTGGGCTATTGTGTCTGGGGGCAATAGGGCTGGCTTTCTCCCTGTAATTGGCCACTCTGTCATCATTGCTTCTATTACTTTTATTTTGTCTCACCAGTAAAATCATGAAAAGTTTTTGTGTGTGTTTGTGTGCAGTGGGTAGAGACCATAATTCTTCGGAGTATTTTAGCATGGGCTTCTAGAGATGATGTAAACATGCCTTAGTACTAACGAGAGTGCCTGACACATCTACTAGAAAGGGGTTGATGTGCTGGGCCTTTCGGAACATGACTTCATCTCTGAGTGAGGCTCTGGTTTGTAGGCTGAGAATGTTGTTACAGACAGACACTCAAATACTACCGTGAAGAGGGATGTGCAAGTTCCCAGATGTAAATGAGCAAGTATCACAACTCTGAAGAGCAATAAATTGGAAGACTTTCTAATAGTAAATGTCTCTAGTGCTGGACGAGCAACACAGTGTGTGGCAATATGTGTTTGGCGCAATGTTTAACAGGGACCCTGTAAGGTTATAAATTATACTGTAACAGAGCCCAGATTTCCCCCTGGTAAGAGACAGTGGACAGTTGAGTTAATTAATATGTCTCTCCCCTTTCTGGGGATGCTGTATTTTATTTAGGCTCTTAACAAAATGAAAATCCATCTGACATGCCAAGGACCTCTCTGCCTGTGGCCTCCTGCCACGTGCTGCTTCCACAGTGGCAACTGAAAACAAGAAAGTCTGAAACAAAGAAATAGCCTCCCCTCCTTCAATAAATAAATTGGGCCATAGTTCTTATTGCAGACAACTTTGGCTTGACTGTGGCATCTTCTCTGCAAAGATTAACCAGGTCTCCATTTCCTTCTGGGTACCTGGTTGGTTAACAAACATTACCTGACAAGCACACCTTGCTGTTAAACCCCTACTATTCCTGGGGTATTCCCTAAAGTTGTATTTAAATATAGTATGTTTTCTTTCCTCTGCATGTGTTTGGTTTTCTTCCATTGAATCCCAAAGGGTAAATATGTCCCATCACAAACACTTAGACTAACCTTAAACAAATGAACTTACCTGTGTTACTTATACACACTCACTCAAATAATTTAAACTGTAATAATAATAATCTACGGTGAAGATCTATTCGGTTTTCACCAGTGATATTGCTTGATCACTTTTTCCATTACTCTTAACTTGGTCAGTGACCCCTTTCTGGACTCTCTAATATATTGTGTCTCATGCACAGTTCTCTTGATTTCTTTTTAAAAAGAATATTTCTATTATTCCAAGGCTTTGTAAAAGCTCAGACTTGCAAAACCTTTAAATTCTGACTTATATTTGACTTGCCTGCATCATATCTTGTAGGGGAAAGATTTTAATTGAAATGTTAAAATGTTCTGTGACGCAGTTGGGTTGAATATTAAAATCTGACATGTTGCACATACAGAATTCATTATCTTTTTGTATAGGCCTGTTTCTGGACTGCAAGTCTCAGTTGCTAGCATTCTCGCCAGAGGGTCATAGGTTCAGATCTCATGCTGTGTCTTGGGTTTATACCTACTAATGGTGCAATGTGTGGTTTGTTTAAGATGCAGTCCTTAGGCTGTGATATCGAACTTTCATTTGCACTTTAGTTAGATTAATAAAAGAATCATAATAGCATAGTGCATAGCATTTTGCAAGCTAGAAAAATATGGCAGATAACTGCCTAATGTAATGTCTTCCAATTGTGCATTGTACTGGAGTAGCATTTGCAGTTGATTTTAAGGCCCTATAGAGATAGAGGACAAAAAGAAGGGCTAATGATGCAAGGAGATTTCTCCTCCCTTCCTTTTTATCATTAAAAAATGTGATTAATGTTTCAGAGCAAAGCACTGAAACACTTAGCTACACTTTTGGATGTGTTGGCAGTGCTTTTTATAGCTGGTCTGTATTAAGACACCTTACCTTCAGAAAATGTTAGGTCAAGGAATATATTCTAGTGCAACATAAGGCAAGGCTTTCAGAATGAAGGCTGCAGTTCTGTTTTTGAAGTTGATTAATCCTTGGTAGAATATCATTAACAATCAGACAGAAATAATGCACTGCAGAACTGCATTGCAATAAATTACCGTACTTGAGAATCGTAGGTAGTGAAACATGTTTAATTTTTCACCCTGCTATGCCAGCTTTGAAAGGGTTGGCCTATGCAAGTGAAAGCCAAAATAAAATGGCATGCTATTTCAACAGTTGCATTATTGCCTTTGAATCTGTCTCTATTCTGCACTGTGATTGGACAACACCTCACAAACACCCTCTAATCTCTTCTATTAGGATAGGCATGTATATTTCATACTTCACTAATGAGACACAACAGGGCTAGTTAGGAGCAATGTTTCAGCTTTACTGCTGTATTTCCTGCCTCTTCATTTTGTTCTGACATCCATGTTAAATATTAGTCCAGTAATTCAAATAGCTATTGTTTAGCAAACATTCAACCAGCAGATGTCACTAGAATACAAAAAGATGAAATATGATAACATCTGGAAGTAGTCTTGAAACAATACATGAAAACTGTTTTTCTTTTATGAGAAAACGAAAGTGTGCCTTTAATATTGTTAGCTTAGTACAAAGAATATAACTTGTAATCTTGGCCTGTGTAGCCATGTTGGTAACTGGCTTTGGGACAAGTTAGTTCCTCCTATGTCTGTGGCATTTCACATAGGCTGAGCCTGCTGCATATAACCAAGACGTGATTGATTTAGGATCAGTCAAGGGGAATGGCATAAAGATGGTGGTGAAAACCTGAGAAGACTCTGTGAAAGTTATTCAGAAATTGGAATCTGCGATGTTCAGTGCAGGATTCTCAGATACAAGACTTTGCATTATTTTTCTCCTCCATTGTTGAGACAATTATTGTGTATTTTTGTTTGTTAATCATGCTAGTATTTTTAATATAATGATACAGAAGATTATTGGTTAATTGGTTAATACAGAAGATTATTAACACATTCAGGAGATCTGAATTCAGTTTCTGTCTCCACTTCAGACATCCTGTGTGACCTAGGGCAAAGTCGCTTTATCTCTCTGTGTCGCTTCCCATCTGTAAAATGGGGCTAATATTTCCCTACTTAACAGGTATATGGTGAACATAAATAAAAGAGAGATTGAGATACTCAAGTACTGTGGTAATGGGTGTTATGTAAATAGCTTAGATTAGATAATAAATCATGCCAAGACTTATGCATGTGTTCAGTTTTACATGCTGTGAATCATCTCATTCACTTCAGTAAGACTACTTGCAGTGTGTAGAGTTAGGCAAAGGCATAAATCTTTTGTAGGATCAGAATAGAAGATTTCAGCCTTTTTTTTCTAAGACTGTTCTAACTGAATAAAATGTACCTCCCTCTCAAGTCATCAGACCCGTCTGCTCAGCTTGACGTCCAGTGCTCTGCTGATTTCTGTCACGTGTGCGCATGTGTGAAGTGTCTAGGATCTTCATCTCTGTTGCGTTAGAGATGTCATAAGGACATTTTGTTCAGAATCCATAGTGCCCAGCAGAAGCCCTTTGACTTCACAAGGGATTTATGTGCCTATCTTTCATTAATATGTTAGTGGGAAATGTGTACTAGAACATTCAGGCATCAACTGGAGAACTATGCCCTTTGTAATAGGCGGTCCAGACTTTGCGCTACCAACAGCTGGATTGGCAATTTACCAAGAATTTGAAGTTATACCTAAATTGCATATAACTGTTTGAAATACACACACAAACCTTAATACTTGCTTAGACTTGTCTTCAGTGAGACATTAACTGAAATTGCCCATGTGTGTTCACAGTGTGCAACTTTTTCCCTTGTCCTGATATTGCTGTTACATGGAGAAGATAGGCGTGGACAGCGTTTAGAAGACTCTTGCCTCTTAAGCACGCCTGCTTCCGGTTTATGACTAGATTCACTCAGGTCCCTCCTTAAAACTCACTACTTCTGCAAAGCCTTTCTAAACTAACTCACTAGTGTTGGGCAGAAGGGAAGCTCGGTTTAATGTAACCATGAAGCACCACGCTAAAAGCACTTTCCACCCTGCCCCTGAAAAATCCCCAAATGAAACAAAAGAACCGAAAGCCTCCATAACAAAACACTCCATCTCTCTCAGGTGACATAGGCTTCCCAAGAGCAGTAATCTCCTCCTCCTGTCTTTTCCCCCTACCTCTCTCCCAACAAATTATCCTCTGTGTCTTGATTTAACATAGAGAGAAGGCCTTGTGGAAGGCTGCCTGCAATATCAGGAGACTGGATTTGGTGACCAAGACGGTCCCTTCCAGACTTATGTCCTATAGATTTTTCTTTTTTGGTGGCTCAATTCAGACCACCCCAGAATAACTAGTCGTTTAAACAGTGTTACTGTTGTTCCATACTAGTGCATTTGAAAATCAGAATTAGGCCCCATGTCTTTTTGTTATTTGCCTGAGGAGTGCTGTTCATAACTACACCACTGTATATTAGACTTTTTCCAAGCATTCTTTTCCCGATGTGATCTGCTTGTATGCCGAGCCATTATAGGGTGGGCTTCATGGTGACCAGTTGGGGAAAGATGCACCTTTGGAGAGACTGCAAAAATGCTATAACAATGCTCACTCCGATGTGCTGCAGTGGCTAGCCCTCTGCTATTAATTAGTTTGGTGGGCCTGAAAAGACTGTGATAAGAACTCTCACACACAGGGAGAGAGAGATGCTGCAGTTCATATGATCTTAATCACCTTTTCATAATGAGTTTACATAAAATCAGGTAAGCACTTAAAGCATTACTTAATGTTTTTTTCTCTTAAATAACACAACCCCCAACTAATAATGTTGGAGATTTGTTGGTGATGGTCAGTAACCCACGCTGACATCATCTTGCTAAGAGAGGTGTCAAAATGTTCATCTAACCAAAGAAATAGATTGGCTGAATGTTCTTTGGGATTTATCATCAGTAATATCCTTTCCCAAACAGCATTCTTAATAGGTTTCCATTAGCTGTGACAACTTAAATTTAAGCAGAAAGTGGGGGGTGGCAGAAAGGGGAGAAATTCACTTCCATAGTTTCTCTAGTAAGATAGCCAAGACAGAGGGCCAAACTCTACCTTTCAAAAATCACTGATAAGTTGAAGCAGAAGTTTTATTTTTAAGAGTGACAAAAGTGCTACCAAAATAATGTTGTGATAAGAGCATGTACATCTGTTATGCCTCTTCCATTTCCCACTGTATATTAAGCCTTATTTTTATATCTCAAAATACATAACCATCAGGAAGCAGTTAATCATGCTGCATAACCAAATACAAGCATCCTCTCCAAACAAGCCATGGAGTGGAGTACTTACACTGTTTTTATCACCTGTTGTCTGGAGATGTTGTTGTTGTCACGTTATCCATAGTGGCTCACAACTGTCAGTTGTAATCTCAAGTCAGACTGTCAGGTTACTCCCAATCCCAAAGGATCAGTCGCTTAGCCCAGATCAATTTGGTACTCTGGATCTCACACCAAATTGGTTGGCAGCCAATTCTCTAGTAAACTAAAGATTTATTAGCTAAGGAAAAAAAAGTTATTGGCAAGTTGAAACAGGTAAAATACATTAACAGGTGAGTCAGTTTGTAAATCCAAATGATAGCAGAGATGTAGTAATCTGCTAGTTTCCCAATAGTCTTTCAGGGTTACCCAGAATCTCACTTTTGAGGATTTCAATAACTCAGTCATGGGTTCGGGGT